>VXBH01006540.1:34821-47130 GCA_013400035.1 Rynchops niger | reverse complement strand
AGTCATATGAGGAGAAGCTGAGGGAGCTGGGCATGTTTAGCTTGGAGAAGAGGAGACTGAGGGGAGACCACATTGCCCTCTACAACTACCTGAAAGGAGGGTGGAGAGAGGTGGGTGTTGGCCTCTTCTCCCAGGTGAATAATGACAGGACCAGAGGAAATGGTCTGAAGTTGCGGCAGGGGAGGTTTAGGTTAGATATCAGGAGGAATGACTTTACTGAAAGAGTGGTCAGGCACTGGAACAGCCTGCCCAGGGATGTGGTTGAGTCACCATCCCTAGAGGTATTTAAGAAATGTCTTGATGTGGCACTTCAGGGCATGCTCTAGTGGCAGAAACTGTAGGTTGTTTGGTTGGACTTGATGATCTTAAAGGTCCTTTCCAACCATGAAGATTCTGTGATTCTGTGATTCAATTCAGTTTAATTATTTGAGTTTTCAAAGTCATCCAATTTTTTTTTTTTTTAATATGATGATCTGGTCTTAGTAATGTTGAAACCTTTCATTCTTTATATTATCTATTTCTTTATTATTCTCTTTAATTCTTCTCCCTTCACCGCTACAGGACTCATTAAACGTATCATTCCTAGGACTGATACCAGACGAATATTATTAGAAAATTGTTTCCATCCCAATAATTTTCAGTTTACCAGTCTCCACATGCAAAAATAAATTTATTTTTTTTTAAATAAGACTATATGAAAAGCTGTACTTAAATCAAGATAGATTAGTTTCATGGAATTACACTTAAACCACAAATTTTTAAATTAGAAAAAAAAATGCAGTTAATCTAGCATGATCTATTTTTTATAAAATTGTGGTTTATATTATGGCCCTCTTTATTTTTTTCCATGATATTGTCAAGCTGATATTGTTTAGGGTTAGTGTCTAAGTTCTAAAAATCCCCCTGCTTTACTGAATCAGTCAGGTTTTCTTTAGCTTGGCTTTCTAGTGAAAATTTAGCCATATAATGTGGCTACTCAGTGGGTTCTTAGTTTAGCCCTGCATCAGCTTTGAAAGGGATATATCAAGGAACAAATATGAATAACAGATTAGAAGTGCATATTCACTAACATTAGAAAATGGGGAGTCTCCTGTAATTTTCATCCCTATAGAAGACTTCTCTGCCACTTCAGACATCCTTTTACTTTCCCTAGACTGAACTGCAAATCTACTGTTTACAAGATGAATAATATAACAGATATTAATGTCTGAAAATGTACACAGCTTTAACATTCCAAAATTGTTAGTATAAGCAGACCTATAATTATTTAATCAGTAAACGAATATTAGCAGTAATTATAGATATACACATATAGCTATATACAGAGAGTATTATTTACCTATCTTTAGTGTTAACAGGTCCTAAATTAGTCCTACATGAGAAATAACCTTCTTGAAGCTGAGTTATGTGAAGAGATCAACTGATCTGTTTAGATATTTCTGTATGTATTCCTGAAGTATGATTCCTGAAGATCTACTACAGTTTTCCATAAATATCATTTTATAAGGCTGATTCGTTTGGGAAATATGTCTCTGACCTCTAATGAACATGATCACTGATGAACAGTAATTGACTAATATTTTCCTGCTTCATAACACTTAACACATAATGCTGTATGAAAGACCATACAGAGAGGAAATAACATTGAATACATTTAGCAAGGGAATCTGCTCAGGTTGAGAAAGTGCTTTTCCTTTGTGATGCAAAGCTCAAGCTTTAGCAAAAGTATAAAATCACTAGACATGATAAAGTCCTTTCTCTTATTTGCAATATACAAACAAATTCTAGTGGATTGTCACATTAGCTGGATGTGTACTTTCTAAGCCTGGGCTAAAGCTGCCACAAAAGACATACTTAGAAGATACCAAAGAAGGTGTTGTGGAGCAGACAAAACAGACAAAACAAAGCTATATTAGACTCTCCTCCTGCCATTGTTTGGACCATATTGTTGAAGACTTAAGGGTGCAAGACCTGCTAAGCACATGTAATTTTGTTATAATTTCTTAGAAATATAGGGGTCATTGTGACCCTTGGAATAGCCAGTTATTCCTTTGAATTGACTCTTTAAAACTTACACTAAGGGTATCGTGATTTTTGTCTTAACCTAAAAATTGCTGAGAAACTGTTATCTATGAGATCTGGAAGACAACCTTAACCAGGGGACTGTTGTGAAGTAGTAGTGAAGACTGTGAAGTAGATTTTTGTCCTTTTTAGACATTTTTTCCTTTAGAATAGAATAGAATAGAATAGAATAGAATAGAATAGAATAGAATAGAATAGAATAGAATATTTCAGTTGGAAGGGACCTACAAGGATCGTCTAGTCCAACTGCCTGACCACTTCAGGGCTGACCAAAAGCTAAAGTATGTTATTGTCCCAATGTCTATTAGACACTGACAGGCTTGGGTCATTGACCACCTCCGTAGGAAGCCTGTTCCAGTGTTTATGAGTTATGCAGTTCTTCACTCACGGTTGTTTTCAACAATGATGATACATTCCCAAAGTAATGGAAAGTGAAAGCAAATTCTATTCCACTCAGTGCTAAAAGCAGTTTGCAGCATAAAGGAATTTTAACAAATGTGAAGAGCAAAGAGATTTTGAAACACTCCTGTCTTGATCTTCTCGTAAAACAAAGTACTTCTGGGAAGGGACACAAATTCCTGTACTGAAATCAGTATTTGAAACACCCCCTAGGTCTGCAGTAAATACAGTCATTTTAATGCACAGATCGGTGACATCATTTTATTTCTAGTTTCAATAGCTGAGCTGCAATAAAAGGAAGTGTTACTCGGTATCAAATACCTGACGTGCAAAAGGTATTAACACTGGCATCAGATAATGTCTTCATTGATACAAGACTGAAGAACTGTTGGAAGGTTTGGAGTAGGAGAAAAGACGAGAATGAAGAAAAAAACCCAACTTCTAATCACAGTGTTTTCTGAAGAAAAAACTACATTTTTTTTTTTTGTGATAGCACTCCCTAGGCACTGTTAAATAGCAGCAGGAAGAATGAAACAGTTTTGGTTATTCATAAAATGGATTAAACTAGTCCTATGAGACGGTTTTGAGACAAATTGTGTTGAAATTTTTTTTCCAAATCTTTTTTTTCCTCTGAGATCTAGCAATATTCCTTAAAGCTGGCCACCTACAAATGAATTAAAACCCTTTTATTTTTTTAAATGAGGACTGTTGTCTCTCCATACCTCTTTACCTCTCATTTCTTTCATCAGCTGCCCTTTCTGCCTACTGAAACACCACCATTTCCACTGCTCACAAAATTTCAATTTTATCCTTTTAAATAAAGAGTGCTTCCAGGGATTGAGATTATTTCAAATGAACCATTCTCCAGAAAGGCTTAAAATGAGTTCTTCAGCATACCTGCCTATAAAGTAGGCAACTCATCAAACACTTCTTTCAGTTTGGGTTTTTCTTTGCACAAGTTTTGTAACTAAGACATTATAAAATATGCATAACAATTAAAAAGCAAGACATTATAAAATATACATAACAATTAATTGCTAGTGAAAATAATACTTGAGTTTCTAAATGAAGATATTAATTTTTCTCTTTACTATAAAAGTCTTTATTTAACATTCACAATTTAATTTTAACTTTTAACTTCTTTTTAGAAGATTATTTGGCTATATTTTTTCTCTTATATAGTGAGAAGAAAAATGTTCTCTCTCAATCCTCTAATATTATATATGACCATGTGGCCAAAATAAGCAAGGAAAATGGAAGCCAAAGGCTGTGGATCTGTTGCATACACTAGAAAGTCTTTGGTACGGGATATGTATATCTGATTCATAATTAGTCTCCTTGGAGCTCAGTGCCAAAAAATACGCCAATATCACACTCAAGTATTTCAAATAAGTATACCTTAAGATAGACAGAAGCAAAGAGATTAATTCAGTGAAAGACAGCTAGAATACTCTTAAATATAAGTGAAGTTTCAGTTGTAAAATCTAACTGAAAGTTTTAAACTTTTCAGGACATAATGCTAAATATACCTGCATTGGAAAGTTCTGCCATCCATAAAACATAGAGCAGCTTTTATTGTGCTTGATCATATTACAGTGCAGCTGTGTTCTGTTCCAAACAGAAATAGATGAATTTAAAATGAAGTTGTTTGCTTAAAATAACTTAGTCCCTGCTTTTAATTGTTTTGATAATAAAAAGAAATTGTTATAAACACAAATAAATATCGTGCTTTGTAATACTGGTATAAATCAATTGCACTTGCTAAAGGATATATCAGACAAATTTCCTACAGCCTCCATTATCACCAAACGTATTTCAGAGCTGGAAAAGTGTAATGTGGGCATCTGTCTATTTACATGCGTTTAAGTTTTTATCCATTCTAAAGGAACTCTAACTGCATGATGAAAAATCCTGAACAATGTATGAGCAAGCAACCACACTACCACTTAAAATGCAAGTAGATCCAGGAAAAGTAGAGTAGTAGAAGGTCATTAAAATAATTTCTTCAATTCAATTGAAATGACAGAAAAGTGGAAGTTTAAATGCTATAATCTTTTCTCTCATGAAGAGCAAAAAGGAAGTGTGGGACTCATTGCCTGCTAGGGAATGAAATGAACCATACAAACTTCATCGAACCTTTTTGTAAACGCTGGGCGGTTGCTGCCACCAATTCAACTCTGCTACCAATTTTTCAGTTACAGAGATAAGAAAGATTAGCTGTTTCAAGTTTCATCAGGAATGGATGATTTTTCCTAACATGTTTTTTTTGAGGCTTCAGAATAAAAGAATGTTTGACAAAACTGAGGGGAGGAGATTTGAGAGAATTTGCATTGGTTGGAGAAGGATCCTGGTGTGAGGAGTTTGGGGAGACTGAAATGGGAACTTCAATGGAATTAACACTAATTCTCTCAGGTCTCTGTGTGTGTTTCCAATTTGTAGGAAATACATTGTCTGTGATGCAAAAATACCTTATTTACCCATAAGAATGCTGTTTTACTTTAACAACAATTGTTCCTAGTTGCTAACTAATCTAACATTCCCAATAAAAATAATATTGCCAACAAATAACTGTGGACTTTGGAAGTTTCAAGTTCCTACTCCTGGAGCAATTAATATAGTTGTACTGTTTCAATTGTCTTTGAAGATTTTGTAACACAGATCACAGGACATAGGAGTGTTAGTGATGTGGAAGCTGGAATATTGGGTTTCTCGGTGGCTTAGGAAGAAACTAGATAGATTTATAGTGTGAATTTGCTGTGATTCAGAAGTTCATTTTGACAATACTTACACAAAGTACTTTTGAGTAAAAGTGGAGGTTGTTTCAGGCAAAACTGATTACTTCTTTTGGGAAACTTCTGCCAATTTTATATTGAAATACCTTCTGCAAATCTGAATAATCAAAAGCTAAACTTCAAATATATGCTTAAATCTTTACATGAGGGTGTAAAGTCTTATTGACCTCATAATACCACATCCAATTAGGCTGATCAAATATGAAGCAGACTGAAAAAAAGGGGACACATTAACAGGTTGCTCTCCTTTAATGGTTCTATGTGAAACCTCTTTCTCTGGCCAAACTTTATGCCTAGTTGAAAACTCAGTTAACTTTGTGGGCTGTATTTTTAAAATTTTTCTTCTGGTCCTGCTTTTGGGGTCATACAGTGCTTCTGTAAACATCGGATCTGTAGGAGATGTCCTATTAGTGAAATGCTTCATTACATTGCCATCAAAAATCTCTTTTTAAGTTATAGCATTATTTTTTACAGATAGCTACGGGGGGAAATTCTACAAAAAAGAGAACATAAAATTACAGAGTATAACAACTTTGGAAAAGAGCTCATCTTTGTATTTAAAAGATTTGTTTAATACATACTGGGTTGCTAATAATTAATAAGCTATGGTTCCTCAGTCATATGGTAGCACTACTTTTTATATGATATTGTTTCAAAAATGTTTCCACAACATTTTAAGCCAATTAGTAGGTTTACTGACAAGTTTAGAGAGTCTAAAATGCTTCTGTTCCTTTTTACAGCTCTTCTTTGGTACTCCTATTTAGACAGTTACCATGCTCTTAAATATTCTATTGCAAATACTTTGGCACCCTAAAGGTGATAAACTCCTTGAATGTGAGTTATGGCTGATCAGTGCTCTGAGAATCGGATTATTCCGGAGCACTTTCTAAGTGCAAACCTTCAGTCTGATCTTCTAATTTACAAGATTCTAACATCCAGCTGTTTATACACTGGAAATAATGTTTCACCCCTGCAAAGGTAAAAACCAGTTCTGTGTTGAGTACCTTGAGTACAACCTCCCAAAAATCTAGTTTTGTGTCTACTCGTTGCTCATCCAGTCAATGTAGGAAAAAAAATAGCCTCTACCAAAGAACTTTATGGACATTGCTTTTTAATGAAGACTGCACAGACCCAGGCAAAACAAGAAATATCCATATGCAAATTATTTCCTTCCCACTGAAAGGCCCTTTTAAAACATGAGATCATAAAGTCTTAACTATAAAATGCCCTCCAAGAGCCATCAAACAATCCTGGCAGCATCAGAGGTCCTGCATAATGGAATGAAGTTTCAGTAGAATGAAATCTGTCTTTTAAGAATATCACATGGGGCACAGTTTCTGTATTTTTATGACAGCTATTCACTTTTCCGGTCACACAGAAGAATAGCTCCAGTCCATATGCAAATTAACTGCATATGCAAAGGACCTCTAACACCAAAGATTTTACATCTGTTGTGAAAGCCATATACAGCAAAGCTGGGTACAAAAAGAATGGAATAGCCGGATTATAGCGGACCTCAAGCAGCATGCAGCACTTGCAAAATCCTCAAAAGAGCCCCTCCCACTGGTGCCCAGCACTCATCCAGCTTAAACTTCTGCCTCTCCCTGACCTGACAGAGCACCCATTTTCTCTAAAAGACTTCCTGTTATTTTCATGCCAGTATTCTTCATGCTCACTGTGTTCAAGTGAGCTACTTTCAGAGGATGTTCAAAGTTTATGGTCCATCCCATGAACCGCCACAAGATACTGCATTTGTTACTCAAAAATGCCATTTTGCTAATGATGCTTGGTTGCTGATGATCTTTGCTGTATTACTTCTGATATGGAAATGTATTCCATCTTCTCCTATAAAATAGAAACTTTAATCCAGATTGGAGATTAAACTCAGAAAGCAGAGTTAAAGAAATAAAAGTAATATAGAAATTTACATGAAAGTATTATCAAAAATGTCACATTCTTCTTGGGTACTTATTTCTCTGTTTCCTAGATTATAGAGTTTAACGAGGAAAAAATGTGATCTGGAGTCTGAATTTCATGTTTTCACATCTCATCAAACACCAACCCCCAATACTACAGACTTCTAAAGACGTTCACTGACTGAAGTTATTCATTCTTTTTTTTTATTTGCAGGGTTCCTGTTGCTGTAACTGAAGCTAGGTAACCAAATTAAAAATATTTTTGTCACTAGTGTCAGATATGACTCAAATGCCACAACAGAAATAGATCTACCAAATAAGGAGTTGACATTTTTATATGATCTCTTCTCAAGAGTAGACATTTATTTTGATGCTGTCAAGAGGTATTTCTACATTATATGAAAGAAGTTTTGAGACAAGAAAAATGCATAGCCTAGATAATAAATAGGAAAATTATTAAACAAAATATATTTATATTTATATTTATATTTATATTTATATTTACATTTATATTTATATTTATATTATTTATAAATGTGTGTACACACACACGCATTTATTTTACATATACATATATATGTATATAAAAGTCTTCCTTTGGCAAAGGTAATGTCTCGGATGAGTAGGCAATTTTCTCACTAGTCACTTATGTAAATATATGTATCTTCACTATTTCTCAACAATTTCACAGATTACTTCAAAAATAAAACCAGTATCATTAGATTTCAATAAGTAAAGACTTCCTGCACCTTCAAACAAATATTTTTATAATTTATTTGAAAAATTGAATGAGATTTAATGTAAACACTTCAATGGAGTTTCTTTCACTGAGCATTCCAATGTTATGAATATTGTGATATAGAGATCACAATATAACTGACATACATGCATTTACATTGGCTTAGAGAAAACCAGAAAATTCTTGAGTGGAATTACTCGTTTAGTAAGAGTTTATTTTATTGCTTCCACTTCTCTCTATTAAACCTATTTCTATTCCACTTAAGTACTTGAATGAAAGATTTAGAGGCCCAAGACAGGAACTGAGGTCAACCCTGTACCTGTATGTACAAAACTCTAAATGACCTTCATCCTCAGCCCCGTTTCTCTAGGGTGGGCTCTTGCCGGGAATCTATTTCCTCTCTTTTTTTTTCTTCTTCTTGCTTTTTAAAATTCAGTTTTAAATCTCCTATTTTCTACAGACCCCCTTTCTCAATTTCTGATAATCCAGTTTTACTCTCCCTGCTCTTTTCTGTACAGCTTTTCCAATCTTCTCTCCTCTCTAAATATTTACTTTTACTACTTTTTCTTTCTCCATTCAAATCCCACTGGCTTTCTCAAAGACTGAAAAGCGGAGTGCAGAAATACAAAATAATATGCATTGTCACAGCCCTTCTCACCTTGTAAACCATTGTATTTTCTAATCCTAGGCCTGTTGCAGGTACCTCACTCAAAACATTTTAAAGAAACAAGTACATTAATCAATCCTTTTGTTACCTATTACGCTGCTATTAAAATTATTTCCTTCACTTGCATTTCAATCCATTTCATACTTTTCCTCTTTTCAGAAATTATTTTACAAACTTTTTTTCTACCTATGTCAGGATAGCAATGTTAGCTGAGCTTTAAGCTTTCACAATTAAAGTATGATAGATTAATTTTCTGACCAAAATTTTTTTTAATGTTACCCCCAGAAAACCCATGGAATACCAGTAGGATGTTCAATAGGCTGTTCATATGTTATATCGTATCAATTACGTTAGACGGAAGAAACTGCACCCTTCACTTGGCTGAAATCCAACTGATTTCATGTTAATTTCATGATGGTTGATTTTTAACAGAAAAAGAACATTTAGAGAATGATAAATGCCTTAGACTGAAAAGCCAAAACCAGGAGATTTCTTTTGGTGTTTTTCTATTTGTTTATTTGTTTGCCTTTTAAAACTGAGATGATCCGATTTCTGCTGATCTACCATAGCTGCATTTTCTCAGTGAACATATTTACTACAAAGTCTCTTATGTCTTTCAATAGTTTAGCAATGTGAAGCAATGCACATATTTTGTTAAACATCTTCAATGCCCTGACTCTTCTATATCTAGCATATCTAGTGAAACACTGTGCTGTGAGGTACACCCTGAAATACTTAGTCACTAATGTTACTGACTTCAGTGAAAATTGTTTATCTTTAGGAACTCATGAGTTCAATCCAAATATTTTGTGTCAAAAAGCCCCACAAACAGAGAGTACAGTATTGCTGAAGAGAAGGAGACAGACAACTGTAAATTCAGTATATTGGGTTTGGATACAGAATGAAGAAATACCAAACATCTAGGTTAAAAGAAAAAAAATAATAAAAATCTCTGGTTTCCACTGAATTCTCATGTTGGGAGTTTATGACAATTCTTCTCTGCCATAAAATACATTTTCATCTTCTAATTTAGTTGGGTATCTGAGCAATAGTGCCCAGTAATTTCTTTCCTAAATGTCTGCCAATTTTCAGATATGTCTTCAAGTCTCCTTTATAGGTTTTGTTTCTTTTATTTTGGGCTATAAAATTCATTGCCAATATTGTCTATTGCTGTAGTTTGATCTCTCAAAGAAAATATGCAAAATTGTATTGGCATTGCTGGTGCTTGCCAGTATTTTAGAGATAAGGTTATGTTTAATATTTGATATAATAAACATAAATACAAACTCCAAACACCTTAAAAGAAACTTTTAAATAGAAAGTAATCAGAATATAAAAGTCCTATCAGTTTATTAGGTAGATACTGATTTAAGCAGTAACTGCAAGTCAATTATACATTTTTAATAAAAAGGTACTTCAGCCTAGATAGCTTTGTGTCAATATGTAACTATAAGAAAGCAAACAGCCATCCATGATCATTTGATCACAGACCACAAAAGAATTCATCAGTTTATTTTGACTTAAAGTATTATTGGAGAGTTTACCTCTGACAAAACTGATTTAGATAGTAAACAATGGTCTGCATTCATTACTGCAGGAAAGATATCTATGAGATCGGGGTTAAAACTAATAAACGACTTCTTTATTGCTTAATGCAGCAGCTGAGAATACTATGAGGTTACAGAATCATAGTTCTACTATTGACATATTTCAGGTCTTTCTCAAAAACACAAACTCAAAATCCACATATTCTAGAACATATGCTGGGTTTGTTTTTTTTTTTTTTCAAAAGAACAAAGATTCTAGACATACTTTGATAATTATTCTACGGATAATAATAAAGATAAAATAAAAATAGGTGCTAAAGAAAATCATTACTTTAGAATGATAAAAACTTGTATCAAACTGAAAATTATGGTCTGAATTGTGTAAAGACTTGTTTTCCAATACAAACTGGTTTTCCCTGTACGGTAAAGTGCTATTTCGATTTGATGTAAACGGACTGCAGGAGCTCCAGCAGTCTAATCTGCTTAACTCATAATGGACTTTCACATAATTTCCAGAAAAAGGAACATACCTCTCTTACTGAATTCCTCAAAAATTCTACAAAATGTACAGGACAAAATGTTAACAATAACCTGCATCCTGCTTGTTACTGAAGTAACTGAATGAACAGATGATCTGAAACGTAATGAGTGTTATGAAATGCAAAGCAAGCCATCCAGGTGAAAAAAAAATACTCCAGCAAATCGGCTAAATAACCTCAAGAAAAAGGCCAACTCATCAATCATTCATAAATAAATAAATATGACTGTGCTCATTAGGGAGCTGTGTCTAAGCCATAAACAAAAAGTTAGAATTTAGAAAGCATGGAATAGAAATAAATAAAGAAATAAAGAATAGAAAGAAATGCCAATCATCTGGAATATTTTAGGAAGTAATGATCCTTTTGATCATTAGGATTATTCAAAAGAAACTTCAGGATTAAAGAGAGTTCAGAGAGTGAAACAGTGAGACTGATGAAGGATTTAGGAAAAAATCTCAGGAACTGAAAAACTGTGATTGATTATTTCAAACGGTGATGAATAAGAAGTATTATATTGGAAGTATACAAAATAGTGAATGGTATATGTGAAGACAGATTGGGAGCTTCTGTTCTTCCTGCTGCAATGAACAGTGAGACAGTCAGTGAAATTAAGAAATGAATAAAATAATTTTAAAAATACTACATATTTATTTATAAGGTGCATCATTAATGCATGGAATTCATCATATAATGCAAAAAAACCACGGGAGATTCAACTGACTGAATAATCATTTGACTGTCCTATTGAAAAGATATCAAATCATGAATTTAATAATACAACCCAGTAACAGAACAAAAGACATGAGTCAATCCTTTAAAAAGTACTTTTAAAGTTAGGAGTATGGGATACCCCGTGCTTCAGAGTATCAGTCAATTTGCAACCACAGGAAGAAATGTTCAGATAATTCTACATTTCTGCAGTGGCGTTTCCCTTACTGTCCATTGGCTCTGGCTAAACCAGAACCCAGAACACAACAGGTCTGGGCTGGCCTTTTTCTGATCTAGTATAACAATTCCAGTGTTTAGTAGTTGTGGTGCAGAAGTAATGATACAGTATGGATGAGGAATTCCACAAAGAAACAATGCTTCAGGTAAGGTAATACCGAGTCTTTGTTTTTCTTTGTTTATCTAATGTATTTATTTTCATGTATTTCAAGGTATTTAGAACACCAAAAAAAAAAAAAAAAAGGTGACCTTCTGAAGAGTTATATGAACTGTAGATAGTTGTCACCTAGAACCTTATAACTTTTCATTTAAAAATGCAATACAATCATTTGTAACATCAACAATTACTAGCAGGACGGAAAATATATACTCAATAGCAAAAAAAGCAAACAAAAAGCCAATCATTTTTTGGGAATGAACTTTATTATCACTTATGAGTTATAGCCCATCTTGCGCTGCTAAAGACCAGTATTTTTCTTTGAGTATGTGAAATTATCAATTGCACCTTTCCAGGAAAAAAGGTTCAGCATTTACCCACTTTACAGGACAGTCCTGAAATGTATCAAAGTGGAAAGTCTCAATCATTTCAAATATAGAGTACCTCTCAACAGCTGAACTGAAAGGAGTGGAAGGGTTTATATATTACACAGCTGCTCAATATGAATGGTCCTTTACTGACACCA
>VXBH01006540.1:0-34812 GCA_013400035.1 Rynchops niger | reverse complement strand
CCCCCCCCCCCCAATTAAGAAATTAAAAACTATTCTTAAAAGATTCGATATTTAGAGCTACAAAAGAACAAACTCAATGTTAAAAAATACATTAAAGACAATGTGGCAGCAAAACAATTTAAAGAGTAAAAATAAAACTTAAAATTAAAAAAATCTCTTAAATTGGATTTCAGCTGCCTGGAAGTCAGTGATAGAAAGAGTCCAGTTTTAAATTTTTTAGGTTTATTATTATCTGTTAAACACAATTCACACAGAGATGGACTGCTACATTTTAACACTAACTGAAAGCACTAATTAGCAACAAACATTTTAACCTATGTACCTCATCTTTTCATTTTGTTAGTACAGCCAGAATTATAAGTAGCTTTCAGAAAGTGTGACTTTCACAGGGTTCTTTTCTAATGTTGTATGAAAAGAATACACTTACCATTAGTCTTCATGATTTTGAATAGTTTTAAAGTTAATATCTCTTTTCAATTTTCCACTTTTCTCCTCAAAATTTGGATTGTCTTTTAGAGTTTAGAGATTAGCAACTACAGTTTTGCCTACAATACATTTCTCCTCTACAAGCTGATAGTTTGCATCGATGGTATATTCTTTCTGATGAGATGTGCCAACGTACTTTTAAAGAATCTGTGTTCCATCACAGATGGACCAAAAATTTTAATAAGAATACAGCAGAATGGAAAACTGCCCTGCAGGATAAAGGGGGATAAAAGAACTGGACATGCTGTTCGAAGCACGTCAACCTCTTCAAAGTCAAGCAAGAGTGGCAGAAGGACACCATAAATAAATGCAAAATTCCTGTCTGAGCTCAAACATCAAAAGAAAGTATACAGTAGATGGAAGCAAAGATGGACTACCTATGATGAATATAGAGATCCATCATGACTACCCACAATGAATATAGAGTGTGCAGAGTTGCAGTTAGGAAAATCAAAGCTCACCTGCAGTTGAAAGTAGGGAGAAATTTGAGGGGTAACAAGAAAAGACTGAATAAGCATGTTAGCAGAAAAAAAAAAAAAAAAAAAAAAAAAAAAAACCCAAAAAAAAAAACCTCAGGAAAATGAGTGACAAAGGACATGGTGTAGACAGCAGGTCAAAGAAGTAATTCCTTCCCTCTATTCTGTACTTCAGAGACCACTTCTAGAATGCTGTGTGCATTTTTGGGATCCCCACTACAAGAAAGACATTCATCAGAAGGCCACCAAAATGGTCAGGGGGCTGAGACACGTGACTTATGACGAGAGGCTGAAAGAACATCTGTTCAGCCTTAGGAAGAGAAAGTTAAGGGGAAATCTTACTGCTGTCTTCAGCTACATAATGCAAGAGAAGAAAGAGTCAAAGTCTTCTCAAAGATGCATTGCAACAGGCAAGAGACAATGGGCACAACATGGGAAATTTGAACTGGATACAAGGGGAATAAAGTTCACTGTGATGACGGTCAAATACTAGAATAGGTTGAACATGGAAGTTATAGAATCTCCATCCTGGGAGATGTTAAAGACTCACTTGGGCATAGCTCTGAGCAACCTGACCAAAGTTGTTTCTGCATGGGGGTTTGGACCTGAAGACCTTTAGAGGCCCCTTCCAATTATAAAGCATAATTTATAACAATCCAGTATGAGTAATGGAAGTTTATTTATTAAACTACACTTATCTCAGCCTGTATTTCAGCACTGTAACAGAAAAAGAACCTTTTCTAGTGCTTACCTCCCTGTGAAATACAGAGTTGCCTCTTACTTTGCCGCCAATGTCCCAGTGAGAAATTGTTATAAAAACTGTTTTTGCAAACATGAAATCATACTTGATATCACTGTTTTCTTAAGCATGTCATTATGGGTAATATAGTAAATTCTAATTGAAATTTTGAACAATTTTCTTCTTCCGAAAGTTTGACAAGAGTTTAGGACAGAAATTATAAATACATTTCTTTCTTTAAATTCCATCCATTTTTTAGAAACTATCTTCTTTCAGTAGTTTCAAATTGCTAAACCTCCTTGCAGTGGTGACATAATGACAGAATAAAAACCATGTTACAACCAAAAATGCCAGACAGTTATATTCTATTTACTTAAATCTTTTCATAAGCATTGAAGACACGCTATTTTTACATCTAAGGAAACATATGTTTCATCATTACGGTGCAAATCCTAATATTTAAGCTGAAGATGCCACGTTTTTGGTTTTTTTTTTTCACGAGATCATACATTCCTCTGAATGTAAAGGTATTTTTGAAGTCATAAACAACTAAAGAGAGAGAAAATGACTCCGTAACTTTGGACAACATAGATGATGAAGTAGAAAGGACAGAAGTTATTCACAAGCTCATGAAGCTCCTGTACATTAAGCGGCCATGCTTATTCAAAGGAATAAATCAGAATAGAAACATAGAGCACTGTTTTGTTTTGTTTCTTTATTTTTTGATTTTGCAAAAAGAAGCTCTTCAGAAGCCCTAGAGATTATAAATACTGAACTTGGAAATTTTTGTATCTGCTTGATACTTACATATTTGCAAAGTAATGGATGGCATGAGTGGAAAGCTGAAAAATAGATACCTTGGAAAAGTGGTGGAAGGAAGAAAATCAGAGAGGTACTATCAAGGTACAAATTATAACTGAGTCCTGCTGTTGGAGGGCTGCTGTTACATGTTAAAGGAAGTAAATATATTGCAGGAAATGTTAACTGTAAGAAGATACAACAGAAGCTCTACCGATTTAAATGCTACATTTAATAATAATTTATTTGTATCATCAAAGCTACTCATAACAATTCATCTTAAAGGAAGATAGAACTATGGAATTTCTGCATCATCTACTTAAGTAGATACCGGTAGCAGGAGAAGAGAACATGGCAGCACTGGAGCCGGTAAAATGGATCATAATATTAATGGATACATGGAAAAATATGATTTATTTGGTAGGACTCAAAGAAATCTCAAAAGTTATATAACAGCTGTCTTCATATTGATATTTCTGGAAACCTTCAATAAAATGGTGTATTCACACCTCTGAGACCCTAGTGTAGTATCTCTGCGGTTCACTATAGATAGTGAAGAGAAACAGAGGTTCTTTCTGGGAGTGGTTCTGGATAGGAGTCTAGCTTATTCTGTGTGAGAAAGGTCTATGTTAGTGCATTACTTAGGAGGAGAAGTATGCTTTTGAAACAAATCTCCTGATCATCTTCACTTATATCATAAAGTGGTCTTGGAGTGCTTGAATTGGATTCCTTTTAGATAAAGCTAAATCAAAAGATGTGCTCCAAGAGCATACTTAGTTTATTCCAACTGCTGATGGGTATTCAATCCACAAAATCAAACCACAGCTACTCAGAAATAAATCTCCTGCAACACATACCGTATGGATGCAGAGTTGTCATTACTAACTGTTTTACAGACCTGTTTCTATCACACCGCACTGTTTGCTAAGGTGGTTATAGCTAGAATTTGTCCTTGGGAAAGTTTCCTCTTTCTCCATTTTCTACAAAGGATATTTGGCTAAGTCAGGTGTCTGAAATTCCAGATGTGCATAGAGCCCCAAATCTACCACAGGATTCTTATGGAAAATAAACAGTACTAAGATAAGGAAAACCCTTTCATAATGAGGGATAGAACTGAACAGTAAGTTTCAAAAATGTGAAGTTACTGGTAAGATTCCAAAAAGATACGTGCTGGCCCATGCTGTTCATTATATTTATCATAGAATCATAGAATGGTTTTGCTTGGAAGAGACCTTTCAGATCATCAAGTCCAACCACTAACCTAACACTGCTAAGATACCACTAAACCATGTCCCTCAGCACCACATCTACACATCATTTAAATACCTCCAGGGACAGTGATTCAACCACTTCCCTAGACAGCCTGTTCCAATACTTGACAACGCTTTCAGTGAAGAATTTTTTCCTAATATCCACTCTAAACCTCCCCTGGTGCAACTTGAGGCCATTTCCTCTTCTCCTATCGCTTGTGACTTGGGAGAAGAGACCGACCTCCACCTCGCTGCAAGCTTCTTTCAGGAAGTTGTTGATTGATAAGGTCTCCTCTCAGCCTCTTTTTCTCCAGGCTAAACAACCGCAGTTCCCTTAGCCATTTCTCATAAGACTTGTTCTCCAGACCCTTCACCAGCTTCGTTGCCCTTCTCTGAACATGCTCCAGTACTTCAAAGTCCCTCCTGTAGTGATGGGCCCAAAACTGAACACAATACTCCATGTGTGGTCTCACCAGTGCTGAGCACGAAGGTATAACCACTTCCCTACCTAGTCCTGCTGGCCACATTATTTACAATACAAGCCAGGATGCTAATGGCCTTCTTGGCCACCGAGGAACACTGCTGGCTCATATTCAGCCAGCAGTCAACCAATACTCTTAGGTCCTTTTCCACCAGGACACTCTTTCCAGACACTCCTCCCCAAGCCTGTTGCATTGTATGTGGTTGTTGTGACCCAAGTGCAGGACCCGGCACCTGGCCTTGTTGAATCTCATACCATTGGCCTCGGCCCATCAATCCAGCCTGTCCAGATCCTTCTGTAGAGCCTTTCTACCCTCAAGCAGGTCAACACGCCCGCTTTACTAGGTGTCATCTACAAACTTACTGAGAGTGCACTCAATCCCCTTGTCCAGATCACTGATAAAGATATTAAACAGAACCAGCCCCAATACTGAGTCCTGGGGAACACCACTTGTGACCAGACACCAACTGGATTCAACTCCATTCACCACAACTCTTTGGGCTTGGCCATCCAGCCAGTTTTTCACCCAGCGCATACACCCCTCCAAGTCATGAGCAGCCAGTTTCTCCAGGAGAATGCCGTGGGAAACAGTGTCAAAAGCTTTACTAAAGCTTAGGTAGACAACATCTATAGCCTTTCCCTTCTCCACTAAGCAGGTCACCTTGTCATAGAAGGAGATCTGGTTAGTGAAGCAGGACCTGCCTTTCATAAACCCATACTGACTGTGCCTGATTGCCTGGTTGTCCTGTATGTGGCGTGTGCTAGCACTCAAGATGATCTGCTCAAAATGAACTAGAAAATGGTGATAGCATGATAGATTAAATTCATTATCAGTAAAAGCAAAGTAATATATATGAGGGAAAACAATCAAACAAGCCTAGTTATACCAGTGCATTACTCAGGAAAGAGATCTTGAAGCTCCTGCACACAGTTATCTGAAAATGTTGGTACAGTGTTTGGCGACAGTCAGAAAGGCAAATAAAATGATTGCAATTGCTACTAAACATTAAAAAATAGATATAAAAACCCCAAAAAACTTCATTATGTCAGATGGCAAATCCATGATGCTTGATTGCTGCAAAATTTTGTAGTCATATGACTTTAAGGAGTTTATAAAAGAAGTTGAAAAGATAAGAGTTGAGAAGTTGAGAAGCATGGATTAGCAGAGGTACAGAATACGTTTTCATAGTGGAAAGACCTAAGTAGACTAGAACTGTTCTGTTTAGAAAAAGTGATGACTGAGCAGGACACATCAGAAATCATGAACAGTATAGATGGAGTGAATCAATAATGATACTTAATTTTTTTTCATAATTTTCATAAGAAAAATAAACAATCAGGGATAAATTTAAAATCAAAGGAAGCTTTTTTTTCATACAATGCATAATGAAATTGCAGAGTTTATTGACAAAGTATATTGTGGAGATCAATTAACAAATAAATTTAAAAGGATTAGGAAAGGTCCATCCAGTCTTCCTAAATGCAAAAATTTGAATTCAACATCCCATTTAGGAAGCTGCTAAGCCACTGACAGTTGGAAACGGGGAGGATATCCTGGGGAATATAAAAGAAATATTTACCCAGTTGATATTTTCCCTAACTGTTTCATTCCAGTCACTGTTAGAAATGAGACAAACCGACCTTTGAATGAGTATGTAGTATCATGTTCTTATGAATAATAAGATATAAAATTTTCTTGGTCTCTGAATTGAAAAAAGAATATGATAATTGGAATTTGAAATTACTTTGGGTGACAACAATAAATTTACAGTTTTAATATTCACTGAATTCAAGTGTAATCTCTTTCATTCCCATTCAGTGCTGGGATTGTGCTTATTAAAATGAATGGCAGGCTTTTTATCAACTACAGTAACAGGCCTGAAATTCAGTTTGAAGTGACATGTATAACTGTCAGTCAAATATATGAGCCGAACATGAAAAATTAAAAAGAGAAGTCAATTCTTTCTCCATGTAATTTAGTAGTAGATATAGGACAGGTACTACACCTGAAACTAGGCAAATGACATCTATTTACACGTCAAATGAACTTTAAAAATATAATGTTCCAAAAAAGCAAATGTAGAAACAGACCACCAAGGAAACTTATTTACCTCTTTACCTAACAGAAAACACAAGCATCACTTCATTACCATGCACAGAAACTAACTGCAAAATGAAGGAAAATTACTGGAGAAGAAATGATGGACAAAATAATGGAGAAATTAATTATACTAGAATACTGAATCTACTGCAAAATTCATTAACAGTAATATTTAATAGATTTTTTATTTCCAGAAGCAAGCTCATCAAAACTATTTCAGAGGTAGAAGTATGATGGCAACTATTTTAACCATTAAGAATACCCCTACTTTAAGATAAATAAAGCCTATTTTGTAAGAAAAATAAGGCTTTTTAAAAAACAATGCGACATTACTTAAGGGAAAAATTTAGGTATGCCACTAAAATCTCTCACATTTGGTATTGAACGATTACACGGCATTCATTAAATGTTCACTCACTGTAATATGAAATAAGCCTTGTTTTACACAGCTATATTTATCACCGAAAGTCATTAGAAGCATCCCTACAAGGCATAATCTCATTTGAAGAGATTTTTTTGCATTGCTACTTTATAACTTTCTAAAGGAAGTAAATGGATTCGTGTATTATGAATAGTAGAGAGTGCTGGCTTCCTCCAACTACTCATTTCCGCAGCTCAGTACTTTTTAAAATCCTTTCTCCTGTCAGATATGTATTCCTTGACTGTTTTACATCTCATTAAAAGCATTCCGGCCTCCTGGGTTTTCATTAAACAACACAGACTTTAAAATTAATTATATAGACATTATGAAATGAATTATATACACATGATTTTCAAATGTCTCTATTTAAGCTTTCTCTTAGAATTCTACCATTCTCTATGTTATGACCATTATTATTATGCAAATATATCTTAATCTATTAGTTTAATGCCTCACTAGAATATTAGACTTGTACTATAAACTTTTTGCAAGTTGCATGGAAAGTGTTTTGTATTGAAGAAACTGATAGCTACTTATGGAAAATTACTACGGCAAAAGTGAAATCCAAAAGAATTTTCCCAGTATAGGTCTGCTTTCTTCTTTTCACTCACCAGTCAATGAGACCAGTTTCCATTTAAAAAGTTAATTCCTATGGCAGGAATTTATCAGAAGTTTCAGGGAGAGATATTGAGCAGGATGGAGAAAAAAAAACCAATATGAAATTAAGTATAAAAACAGTTTTGAGATTTCAAATTAATTCATTAAAATGTTCTTAGCAAAGTGATATACAGTTCTGGTTTTGATTGTAATGTATTAGTTTAGCTTCTGAACTATATAGTAGTAATTACTAAGATAGTATTTATTGTCATATGACAGTTCTAGCTAATCACTAAAAATATTTAAAAGCTATCATAAGGAAGTTAATTAAGCCATGCTTGCGTGCTTTGACCGCACAGTATTGTTTCTGGCAAACAATTTTGCATGACTCGGTGACACATATGTCTTACTTTATTTCAATTAAACTGTATTAATACAAAATTAATAATAAAATCCAAGGAATCATAAATATGTGCTGTAAAACTTCTAGCAAAATTAATATAATTTCTTCAATACTTGTGTTTAAATTGCTTTTCTTCTAATTCCAGGCATGGTCCTAAATATCACTGCCCAGAGGAATGCTTGCCATAACATATTCTTACTGGAGCAGCTGTAGGTTACCCAGCAACCAGTTCATACCAATTCCTGTTGGGTCCTCTGTCAAGAGCAAGAAATCAGTTATTAATTGCTTTGCTCTCTTTCTTCCCTTGTTTTAAACTCTTCCAAAGGTAATACTGTTGTTCCATAGTCATGATGCAGAACCTACACACACTATACATGAAGTTCTAAACAGATCAGTCAGCAAAAGACTGTGTCTAACTAGAAACAAACAAATACTTCAGTCTTTTCTGCCTGAAGATTGCAACATGTTTTCTACAAAAACTCCCACAGTATATGTCATAGAATCATAGAATCATTCCGGTTGGAAAAGACCCTTGGGATCGTTGAGTCCAACCATCAACCCCACTCTACAAAGTTCTCCTCTACACCATATCCCCTAACACCACACCTAAACGACTCTTAAACACATTCGGGGATGGTGACTCCACCACCTCCCTTGGCAGCCTATTCCAGTGTCTGACCACACTTTCTGTGAAAAACTTTTTCCTAACGTCCAGTCTAAACCTACCCTGATGCAGCTTGAAGCCACTCCCTCTCGTTCTATCGCTAATTATCTGTGAGAAGAGACCAGCACCAACCTCTCTACAATGTCCTTTCAAGTAGTCGTAGAGAGTGATGAGGTCTCCCCTCAGCCTCCTGTTCCTCAAACCGAACAGTCCCAGCTCCTTCAATCGCTCCTCATAATATTTATTCTCCAGGCCCTTCACCAGCTTCGTTGCCCTCCTCTGCACTCGCTCCAGCACCTCGATATCTCTCTCGTATTGAGGTGCCCAAAACCGGACACAATACTCAAGGTGTGGCCTCACCAGTGCTGAGTACAGGGGGACAATCACCTCCCTACTTCTGCTGGTCACACTCTTTCTAATACAAGCCAGGAAGCCATTGGCTTTCTTGGCCACCTGGGCACACCGTTGGCTCATATTCAGCTGCTTGTCCATTAGAACCCCCAGGTCCTTTTCTGCCGGGCAGCTCTCCAGCCACACTTCCCCAAGTCTGTAGCGATGCATGGGGTTGTTGTGGCCCAAGTGCAGGACCTGGCACTTGGCCTTGTTGAACCTCATATCGTTAGCATTGGCCCATCGATCCAATCTATCCAAGCCTCTCTGTAGAGCCTCCCTATCCTCATGCAGACCAACACTCCTGCTTAACTTGGTGTCATCTGCGAACTTACTGATGATACACTATATCTCCTTATCAAGATCGTCAATAAAGATGTTAAACAGAAGTGGTCCCAACACTGACCCCTGAGGAACAGCACTTGTCATCGGCCGCCAGCTGGATTTAACTCCATTGACCACCACTCTTTGGGACTGTCCATCCATCCACTTCTTGATTATTACATAAAGGATAAGTAAAGTCCATTTTTAGCAAAAGAATACAGATTTAGCTGTTCTGATTATTCTATACACTAAATTAAATTGTTTATGGCATTCTAACATACAGTTTCTTGCAAATTAATGGAACATATATCAAGTTTTAATATTAAACAGATTATCAAATAATCACTTGTCAAAGTATTCGGAGAACTTAGTTTTCCTGCTTTGTTCCTGCCATAACTCAAACTTTTGCAGACTCATAGTTGTAAGTGATAGGCTGCTAAATTTGAAAAATGTTCATAATTCAAAAATAAAATTAAATATTACTAAGTGACATTCCATTTTGTAGCTCTCACCTCTGCAGTAAAACATAACTTCTCCCATTTTTACTTTGGCTAGTTAAGTAATAAGTATTTTCTAAAAAAAAATTGTGGGCAAGATTAGATATTTAACTATTTATTTATTTTTAAAATTAGGCTATAATTAATGAGTCTGTGTTTGCTATCAAATGCAATACTTTTTATATCAATAAATAGTTTCTGGCATATGCCAGTCCTGCCATCTTCTGGAAATGATAATTTATAATGTAGGTAACAATGGAAGTTTAGATCCAGTAAGTACTGAATACTTCCTCTAACTGTTGTGCAATTTTGAAAAATCTATATCAACAGAATGAGGAATCATGACATGACCTTTCTCGGTAACCACCATATTAACCTTTTATTTTTACTTAAATTCATTTCAAGAATATTGCTAAAGAGCTTATATATCTGCAAATGTAGTTGGAGTACAAAGATTTTTGCCACACCTTCAGGACCACTGGGTAAAGCTGGAAATTATACAAAAAATTCTCATTCTCAATAAATCTGACATTACTTCCAAGTGTGTGTCTTGTTTTAGCTTGCTTCATGATGGCAGAATCCACTTACAGCTACAAGAAGTATTTTGTTCTGTTGCAAGTGTAGGTCAAAATTCTGAAGAAAATTTGTCCTGATAACCTGCTGTTAATTATAGAAATGCTGAGTGCTTCAAAGCAAATAAATAAACACACAATTAAATAAATTTATTTTATTATCTCCAGGAATTTTAATTTTGTCATATAACCCTTCCATAAGGCTTTAAGGTGTCTGCTGCCATGTAATTTGGAAGATTATTCCAGATTTTCACCCCTGACTAAATTTCTAGTCACAATTTATATACCATGTATTTATTCTGAATAGCCATATTTCCTTCTCAAGTTTTGTTTGGCTCACCTAAATATGCCACTCTCCTTAGATAACTCTCTGTAAAACCGATATTTCATTCTCCTAGTCATCCTGAGAGTTCTCTTCACCTGTTTAAATTAATCTTTCTTGAATGCAGGTGACTGGAACTACAGAATATTCCAAATTAGTTCTTATCCTTGCACAACACTGTATTTTCTGTCTCTTCTAAATGAACGAATACACTGCAAAATTGCACGAGTTGCATCATACCAGTATCCCATAGCCATCTGCCAGTCAATTGACATTGTCAGAACTTTTTTATATTCTGTTTTATGTAAGTTAAGCACAAACTCCCACCTACCTCACTGAGAAAAATAAAAAATCCCTAAGGATCAGGTTGATATTACTATGAGTAACTTTTGCTATTACTCTCTATACACATAACGTTTTGGTATTAAGTTTCAATTTCTAGCACCCCAGCTGAAAAACTGCCTAAATTTTCTTATTCATGGTTCCTCTCTTCCAATTTTGTATCACTATTACCCTCACTAAAGCTTGCAAACACCCCAAGAAGAGGGAAACAATTACAAAGTATAATAGGTCCCATAAAAGAAAACCGCATTGCTATTGTAATTAGACTGAAATGAAGAGCAAAAATAATGCTACTGTAATAGTGAGAAAATAATTATGAAGGAAATGGTTGGCAGCATCAAAATGTAATGATTAATTTTATTCATTACCTGTAGAATATCTTTCATATGCTGCATTACATAATATATGAATAATGCACACTAACCTAGAAAGATATGAGTGCCCCTAATTCCTCCTACCTTAAGCGACATTGAGATAGGCAGGAGTAGTGTAGACAGCAAACTGATATAGTTCCCGAAGTAATTGTGTCACTGGAAAGCATAGGGTACTGTTCTCACCTCAGTATGATTTCCAGGATACTTTGCCAATTAAGTGCTTCCTGTTGCAAAAATTAAATATCCAAGCTGATGCTTGTGGGAATAAATTGTCAGAGATACCATTAGAGTAGCTGAGTTTCCTATATCCCAAAGGTTTTTGACAAGCAGAATAAATTAACTAAAGAGTGCCTAGATAAAGCATCTGTAGTGGTTTTTTTCTGGGCATGCATCTAGTTGATACCTGAAGTAACTTTATATAGCAGGTTTTGCTTCACTTTTGTGTCACAATAACTCAATTAAGAATACAAAAAGTCACTGTAAAGCTATCTATTAGAGAAGCTCTCTAAAATACTCTTAGATTCCATGGAAGATACGTAACCAAATGCAGGGAGACAAGCTAAAATCTACAACATTCTGTAATACACTGTTAACAGAAATAAATTCATATTTTCTTTACCCTTACTTCAAATAACATCTTACATAAGCCTATTTGCCAAATTCATGTCTTGATAACCTAAAGAGTGATTTAGGTTGCCTTACTACAGCTCCATACTGTTACTATGAAAAAACATGACGATGAGAAGATAAAGGTTTTATGGGCAATATGTAGGCCATCTAAAATTGAATGCCAATTAAATCTTTATATTGCATCATACCACTATGTAGTCTATAAATGTTTCATATTTTAAATAAATTCTATTTTATAGACGAGTAATGCAAACACCCTATTCTTAATTTTATTCTCTCTCCAATTATAATGTTCCTTTAGGACTAAAATTACAACTGATGATATCTTCAAAAAATTTTAATGTTCTTCTAAAACCTAAATGAAATACATTTAAAAGATTTTTTATATATGTTTTTAATATATTTATCACAATCTAGCAAGGCTAAAAGATATTTCAATCCACTGGAATAAGCAGATGGATAGCTATGGCTATCTAACAGCAGAACACCCCTATTCCTCCCTGCCTCAATGAGCTATGCATTGTTGGACTTCTTTGATGTAGGAATTATTGTTTCCTATCTTGGTTTTCACATCAGTGAAGGACAGAGACTCCTTTCTTGGAGAGAAAAGGTTGAAATACTCCTCTTACTCCTACTCCTGTATCTTTATCAAAATAAGTTGCGATTTGAAGATGCACAGAAGCAGGGACAAACATAACAGGTCTCACCAGAGGGTAAATCCACAGATAAGAATACTATGTGCGCATCACATGCAGAATATTTCATAAGATTTTCAAGCTAAACACAAGCTAAACACATTCAAGTAAGCTTCTCATTTATATTATGTCAAATGAAAAACTGCAGCTAGGCAAAATTATTACCTCTGCTTTATGTTAGTTTACGTACACTGAGTGTGACTGAGCTATGAATTGGATTACCTAATTAATTTTAGGCTATCTAAATGTTTGGCATAAGACCTAGATGGCTTTAATTCACTGGGCTACCCAAGTTGCAGAATGCAAAGGCAGGGTCTATGAGAATGAAGAATCGCCCACTGTAGGAGAAGATCAGGTTTGGGACCATCTGAGGAACCTGAAGGTGCCTAAGTCCATGGGACTGTCTGAAATCCACCCACGGGTCCTGAGGGAGCTGGCAGATGAAGTCGCCAAGCCGCTTTCCATTATATTTGAAAAGTCATGGCAGTCTGGTGAACTTCCTGCTGGTTGGAAATAGGGAAACGAAACCTCCATTTTGAAAAAGGGAAAAAAGGATGATCCAGGGAACTACAGACTGGTCAGTCTCACCTCTGTGCCTGGCAAGATCAGGAAGCAGATCCTCCTGGAAACTTTACTAAGGCACATGGAAAATAAGGAGGTGACTGGTGATGGCCAACATGGCTTCACCAAAGGCAAATCGTGCGTGACAAATTTGGTGGCCTTCTATGATGTTGCCACAGCATTGGTAGATAAGGGGAGAGCAACCGACATCATTCAACTGGATTTATGCGAAGTTTTGACACTGTTCTGCACGACATCCTGGTCTCTTAATTGGAAAAGCATGGATTTGGTGGATGGACCACTCGGTGGATAAGGAACTGACTAGATGGCTGCACTCAAAGGGTTGCAGTCAATGGCTCTATGTCCACATGGAAACAGGTGACGAGTGGCATTCCTCACGGGTCAGTTCTGGGACCAGTGCTGTTTAACATCTTTGTCGGTGACATGGACAGTGGAATTGAGTGCACCCTCAGCAAGTTTGCCAATGACACCAGCTGTGTGGCACAGTCAACATGCTGGAGGGAAGGGATGTCACCCAGAAGGACCCTGGGCCTGTGCGAACCTCATGAAGTTCAACGAGGCCAAGTGCAAGGTCCTGTACCTGGATCATGGTGATCCCAGGCACAAATACAGGTTGGGTGGAGAATGGCTTGAGGGCAGCTCTGTGGAGAAGGACTTGGGGGTGCTGGTGGATGAGAAGCTCAACATGAGCCGACAATGCGCACTTGAGGCCCAGAAGGCCAACCACATCCTGGGATGCATGAAAAGCAGCGTGGCCAGCAGGTCGAGGGAGGTGATTCTGCCCCTCTGCTCCGCTCTGATGAGACCCCACCTGGAGTACTGCGTTCAGCTCTGGAGTCCTCACCACAAGAAGGACATGGACCTGTTGGAATGGGTCCAGTGGAGGGCCACGAAGACGATGAGAGGGCTGGAGCACCTATGCTATGAGGACAGGCTGAGGGAGTTGGTGTTGTTCAGCCTGGAGAAGAGAAGGCTCTGGGGAGACCTTATAGCAGCCTACCAATACCTCAAGGGGGCCTACAGGAAGGATGGGGAGGGACTCTTTATCAGGGAGTGTAATGATAGGACACGGGGTAACGGTTTTAAACTGAAAGAGGGTAGATTTAGATTAGGTATCAGGAAGAAATTCTTTACTGTGAAGTTGGTGAAGCACTGGAACAGGTTGCCCAAGGAAGTTGTGGATGCCCCATCCCTGGAAGTGTTCAAGGCCAGGCTGGATGAGGCTTTGAGCAGCCTGGTCTAGTGGGAGGTGTCCCTGCCCATGGCAGAGGGGTTGGAACTAGATGGTCTTTAAGGTCCCTTCCAACCTGAACCATTCTGTGATTCTGTGTGTGATTCTGTGTGTGACTAGTGGAAAATCAAAGGAAAAGATTACACAAAGGCTTTTGATACAAAAGTATTGGTAATTAAGACACATCAGATGTAATCAAAGAATGCAAAAAGCTTTTGAAGATCAGTCCCTGACCAATTTTGTAAATGGACAGAACTGGTTACAAAGTAATCAGTATTACCTTTACGAAGTAAAGGTACTAAATACAATCAAGGCTGACATAGAACATAGTTTCAAGAGATGACTAAAACAATCTAGCTGCCTGACATAGATGACAAAGTGAGGTCCTACTTTCTCCTTTCTTTCCATCTCCATGTCTGGATGCGTGCTACCTTTCTGTCCTTCTGCTCGCTCTGGTATTGTCCTGATCCCTTGCTGATCAATTCAGCTCACCAAACCAGCAGCATACTATATCCACTGTTGGTTTAGTAAGCAACACCATGTCCCAGGCTTATTGAGCTGTAGGATTTACCCAAGGGAAGCAGCAGGAGCCAGCAGGGGCAAATTATCATTTTGGCGGCAGCAAGCTATTTTGTTGGCTCAATCACTTCATGAAGCACTATGGATCATAGCTTATCTAGAGAATCTACAAGTCTCGGCCTGGTCGAAAGTAGTAGTTCCATGATCATTAATGAGAGGTTTGTACAATACTGGATCATTCATAATTCATAATATGGCAGAATCCCTACCAAATTAGTTAAGGGGCATTCCTATTTATTGCCACCAAGGCCTCTACACAGCCAAACCACGCTATGGAAATCATGTGTTTTAAGATAACTGATAATGAAAGAAGTACACTTAGGCAATACATCATTACCTGGTATAAACGGAATATTCATTCCAGAAGCATCAGGGACAAAAGTTTTACTCCTTAGTGGTAAGGTTATTAAGAAATCTGTAAGATCATATGAAACCAATAGAACCCTTAGACTAATATGTTAAGGTTATTTTAGCTCTTCAAATATAAGCTTTTTCATTTGTAACTCCAAGATCTCACAAAATACCAGTGACTAAAAGTGTCTAATCAAAACCTGATATATCTAGTACAATTATGAACCTGTGCATCAACCTCATCGACATTTTTATCAAGGAAAACATATTTTGTGTACTAAAAGATCTCTCTAATAAAAAAGGGCCTTTGGACAAACTGTTGACTTGTCTAAATGATAGGAAAAGACACAAGAAAACTAGAGAAGACTTATCCACACAAACATCAATGGTCCAAAACAAGGGCTATTTACATTATGGTTTGTGTTTTTTTTCACATAGCAGTACAATAAAAGGAATTTGTTCCATAGGTTTTCTGAGTACTTAATACCTTCTATACTTAAAATATGTCTATAGAGCCAGACACAGATAGCTTTCTGAGGATGAACACAAAGAAAATTTAACACAAAGAATTACTATTATTTTTCATCAAATATAAACAACTGGCGCTCTTAAAATTTCAAAACGCAAATGGCTTCTCTCAAAGGTTATGTCAAAGCAAGGTTTCACTGAAGTTAAATATACAGGTAATCCCTTCACACCAATTCAATCTACATGAAAAAAATTGTTCCTCAAATGTTCCCTAATATACTGAAGCCAGGTTATGTGTTACCCACATATTATTATCTTCGGTATAGTGCTTATTCATGGACAAACTAATCTAAGGATTTTTGATATGAAAATATTGGCTCATGTAATAGAATAAAATTTGGAATGAGTATTAATACATCAAAGAAAAACTGCCCCGCCCTCAAAGTTTCACTGCCAGAGGACTGGACTTCATTTGACTTTCTACATATGCTGCTAATATTTCTTTATGAAAAAATAAGGTAATAAAATATATAAAAAATATGAGTATTTAGTAATTTATTTACATTACCCTGAGTACAACTGGCTTTTAAGGCAGATTTAAAATCTGCAGTCCTTGGAGGTGATGTCAAAATTCCCATTTACTTCAATAAAATAAGGTTTGGGAATGAGGTCAATAATACTATGACAACTTAAAGAAATTTTTTTTTTTTTTTTTAACGTAGATAATGGCACTGCTAGAAAGGCAAATAACTGTGTTTATTTTTCTAACATTCCATCTACTTGCTTGAAAAACAGGTTGCAACACGATTGTGACAAAGGGAAAGTCAGAATATTTTGAAACAGTTGCATTTTATCCAGTGAAAGTATGAGCAAAAGGGAAGCTTTCTTACTCCTCAGACGAAGTCTATTAAAAGAATGCTAAAGAGAACAGAGCATGCAGATCATCTGGAGAATTCAGAACTTAAAGTGATTAATTAGACCTTATTTTGTCTCGAGCAGATTTACTAAGCTTTTTTCAACTTAGCCCCATTGTTTGTAATTACCAAAATCACACCTCCATTGGCTAGTCTTAGTTGTTTCATGCATGAACAGCAATCTGATTGAGCACTCCTGTTAGGATTTCATTCGTCATTGTAATTAGCCATAATCATAGCCTTCCTGGATGCATGAGAATGTGCAAACGACCGATTCACAACCCCAACCTATTTGAATATGAATCTTCTCAGTAAGTAGCAATAAAATAGTGGAAACAAAGCAGTTTCTCTAGGGAATTTTGTAAAGCATCCCTGTCTCCAGTTCTCTCCCCTTAGAAACGTTCACTTTTTAGTATCTGAATTCTGTTTGCTAAAACAAGGCTTGCTTAATGAAGACAATGGCTTATTATTTCTGTAAGTGGCACAGCAGGGCCCAAGTATTACAGGCCCAGCTCTTTCAGCCTCTGCCAAGGACACAAGGAACAAAGGGGCAGGCAGTAACGCCAGGCAGAGAGACCTCTCCTCACGCTGCGGTTTGGGAGCGCTTGCCTCCGAGCAAGACCCAGGTCTCGGCTGTTCTCGAGCTCAAAGACAGGGGCTTTTTCTCCTCGTTCCTATAAACGACTCGCACATTGCAAAAAACCCTCATGGCGGCCGAGAGAGCCCCAGGCGCGGCGAGCCAGGCGGAGCGGAGGAGGGGAGGCGCAGCGAGTCCCAGCCCAAACGCATCCACAGTGAGCCACCTAACGGTGACAACATGGGTGCTCCTCTTCATTGCCAGGCAAAAGTCCCTACGGGAGCCAGGCTTGCAAAGCGCCCCGGACGACAGCCAAATTTATTCTCCGCCAAAGCAGAGAATCAGGTGGGAAACCATGAGTTTTGACGACTGCAGCTCTGGCACGACGATATGGTTAATTTTTTAACATTTTTAGCAAAATTTCGTCAAGAAGAAGTCTCAGAGGCACATTAAATGTCAAATATAAAGAATTTTTAGTTAAATTGCCACGCGCCTCTGGGCTGAAATGAAATTTTGACTTTTATGATCCCCAAACCAGCCTTTGTTGAATAATGAATATTAATTATTTTTTTTATTCAGGAAATAATAATGTGTAAATACACCCTGCGATATCTTAGTGTATAGGCTTGCAGTTTTGTTAATACATTTAATTCTGAAATTATATTACTTTTATTTAATACAATATGTTAAATTAGTTTATTTTCTTGCTACAATTTCTTTTTTCCAGATCCTCCAACGTATTACCACAGCCATGTGCTAATTTTATTTTATTCACATATTTTATTCAACTAGCAGTATTATTAATAATGTTAATTATATTAATAAGCTATAGATGAAGAAAAAATTTAAGCAGAAAGCCCCTTCAAACGAGCATGAAACTAAATTCACAGCATTAAAATTAACTTCAATGGAAAATAAAGATAAGATTTTTTCTGTATGGTCTCTACTTATATAGTAGAAATGGAAGGTCCAAGTGTTTCATACCTACAGTTTTGAGTCACCGATTGTCAATTTTTGTAATTAATTTAACACCTTTTTTCCACCTCATAAAAGCAAGTCTAACACATTCATGAAAAAAAATCAGAAAGCTCAGGATTTATTGCAACTAGTAAATGTGATAACTACTAGATTACATAGTAAAAAATTTTGTCAATTGATCTTCACTACTTTTCGAAATCTTGCTAAATGTTGGGGTGAGAGGCTGACACTTCCACTGTTTCTGAGGAAACAATTTCTGTGCTGAGCTATATTTTTGGGACACTGTGAAACCTGTGGTCAGACCATCCTGAAGAAATTGCAGCACCGAAGGGATGCAAATTAAATCCTGCTAAACGTTGCTCTGCCATACTAGCTCAGAAAATAGTTCCATAGCAACCATTTCCCTGTCAACCCTTACAGTCCATGCTGAAGAATCTTTCCCAGATGCTGGAAGAAAAAGTACTGTTTTAATTAGAATAGCAAATACTTTTAAAGTAACAATGTTCAGTAAGCTGCCACAGAAAGGCAACTATTAACATAGAGGTTTGTGTTCTCTCAGTCTTCTCCATTATGTTAGAACAAACAGAAATCAGGGAAGCAAATCGGACAGACACAAAGTTTTGTGCAGTAGCTGTTGCTGTTGCAGTTCCTCTCCTGTTTCATCCCTTGCGGTGTGTCTCCGTACATTGCCTGTTGCTGCAAACATTCTATAAGGGTATTTGTATTCTGAATTCGTCATTAGAAACCTAACAAGATTGCAAGATCACCTCCTGCCCTTCAGTAAACAACCATGCTGAATAATCCCCATCTTAATATGCAAAACAATAGAGACAGGCCTTTTAGAGAATTGTTGCTACTTTCTTTGGGTTCCGTTTTGTTGGTCACTTAAAGCAAACAAGAGTCTCTGACACTTCTACTCATGCTCCTTCAGTACCTTTTGGTACAGGAAAGAGGTGAAAAATACTCTTCTCAGTTCAATGAGATTTATGTCACTCTACCATTTAATTTAGATTTTAGGAATTCATCCTCCATATTTGACTGATGTTTTGGGTAATCACTAGAGAAAACTTTTAATTCTTTATACCAGTACACATAAGAACGTATTCCATTGAACATGGAATGTAATAAATAGAAGAAAATCTTTTAGCTCATTACATAAAATATACTTGGTTAAATTATATTAATATGGAATAAGATGCAAAATATTAATGAATCATCATTTTGTTATAACCTGTTCCATACACGTTTATCATGACAATATTTCACCAAAATATGTTAACACTTTTCTGCATTAAAAGTCATCAAAATATGAAGAATGAAGTTCACCTCTCCCATGCAATCTAAATAAAAAGTGTGTAGGGTGGGATTTGCATATTCCATTCAAATAAGATTACATGTAACCATGAAACGCCAAAGAAACATCTTGGCATGTTTTTTTTGGAAAAGAGTATCCTAAACTTATTCCTCTTTCTGTGGAGAAATTAAAGGATTCTTTCTATGCCCTATGCTTAATTTGATTCAGAAAGATTAAATACTTATTATGAGTGATATTCCACATCACCTTCTCCGTAAACATGGAGATTCTGCTGCAATGGATGTCAGCTTGTTAAGAACCAGTTTCTGCTGTCTCAGTATATTTTTCCATGATATATACAATAGATTGCTTTTGCTCTACTGCTCTTTTTCCCATCACTGTGTCTACTAAAAATTTGCAAAATTTAATGTTTTGTTTGCTATTAAAAGCTTTTATGTGAAGTTTATTAACAAAAACTAATTTAAATTGAAATTTAGATAATTTTGCTTTATTATTCCATGATATTTGTTATATAAATCCAACTAACCTAGAGCATGCAGCCTTATTTGGAAGACAGAATAGAGATGATATTCTGAGCTAGCTAAAAAGTACATATATTTTTATATAAGTATAAATATATTTACATAAATATAAATATTTACATGAAAGTTTAATGATTTTGTTCTCTTCTCAGTTGCCATTATTCCAGACAAACTATTCTCCCAAACCGTGTATTCCATGGGATTATATTTATGACCTAAACCTTTGAGTAGCCCTCTGGTTGCATAAACACAGTGCTCCACAGTTTACTTTCTACTCAGGTTTCCACAAAAATGAGAATTTGTACCAATTTTTGTTGTTGTTGTATTCTAATATTAGACTAAAACTAGCTCATTTTCCATCGGGTTTCTATATGGCAATGCAATTCACGGCCAGGGTAGACAAAGAATAGTGATTTAGCTTACCTTTGTGTGACATGAAGGTATAGTTAGAGCTGTATACTTGATCTTAAGTTGGACACTTCCAGAATGGTTCAAGATAGTGGTCACATACATAACATATTTCCCTTTCTTACTAAAACGCATCCAGTTGAGAATAATTAGTCGCATACAATTGAGAATCATTAGCTGCAAACAAATGTATTGGTTCTTGATTTTATTTAAATAAAAAAGCAAAACATTCCTACTGATATGGTAGTAAGATTGAGCTTCAAACTATTAAATTGATGCCCTCTTCCTGCCTCTGACAAAAAGCTAAATTTTAAGGCCATACTTTAAAATTTTTCTATGTCCACTTAAATGTTCACTCCTTGTTTTCCAGGGATCATACCTCAGAGTCCTGGATCTGATTTGCAGAAGTGCCAAGCAGAAAAATAAAAAGGGTTTGGTTTGGTTTTGAAAGGAAAAGATTGTTTCAGGTCTGGATGGAAAGTACATTTTCTAGGTTTTTAACTGAAACANAGAGGTGTTCCAGTCCCCTAATCATCTTGGTAGCTCTCTGCTGCACCCTCTCCAGCAGTTCTCTGTCCTTCTTGAACTGGGGAGCCCAGAACTGGACAGGGCTGGACTATGAAAATTTGGATTGAACTGGACAATGAAAATTTGTTTCATTTTGCTGAAATAGTATGCTTTGATTCTTGGCAATTTAAAAACATTTAATATAAAAATTTGAAGAATAGTTTTTAAAGTCGTTCAATTAGAGCCTTCATAAAATTGTATAAGTCATCAGGAGTTGCATTTTGAACAAAAAAAAAAAAAATTAAGTAATCTGAACAGTCAGGTCTTAGAATACAATTACCAGTTTCTAATTAATCACTGAATTATTAAAATAATTATCAGGGTTAGGTTCGAGTTAGAAATCTAATACGAAGTCTCCCTCTGTGACCTTTCTCTTTATCTGCAACACAGGTTTAATAGCATAAGCTCTGTAAAATAAACTGATGAACGTTTATGAGTCTATCTGATATTACACCGAGATCATTCTAAAAAAGCACAGGTTAAAAACACATAAACCAACATTTTCTTCATGCAATGTTCCTAGGGACCACTAATTTGATATTTTATATTTTAAAATGTTATGCATGTGTAAAATGGATTTAAGATCTCTTCTCTCCCTCCCTCTGCTGCTTCCTACTCTACTGCCATGGCTCCCACTTCTTTCTGTTGCATCAATGCAACTGTGTGGCTGCATTCAGGTTACTGTAATGACCTGATTAAAAATAAAATGAAGAAAAAAAAACCCAACCCAAAACAAACAAAAAACCACCACAAACATATTTTTTACTAGTTTTAAGATCTACTATTTTAGTGATCTGATTAAAAGAATCAAACCTAAGTGCAATTGAGGGAACATTGAACTGTGGCACAGGACATGAACAAACAGATGGAACTTTTTAATCTGGTTCTGATGCAACAGCAAGTATTCATGTAGCTCTATCCCAAGTGAACTATCCATCCTGCACGTCAGATGAAGTCGTACCCTCAGGGAAAAATATGATTCTGTAGTTAAAGAGCATAATAATAAATCAAAATATAGTTTTTGTTGATTGTGATGTATGGAGTTTCCTAGTTTGTTAAAAAAGCAAATGAAAATTTAAGAAGATTTATGTGGCATCATACCAACAACAAGAACATATATCAGCCGGGACAGAACATGTAATCCAAAACTGTGACCATTTCCTCATTAATAAGGATATGTTATTGGTCATCGTCCTTGGGTATGGAAGAACAGAACAGTATCTGAACACAGAAATTTTCACAGAAATCCAGTGGTATCACCAGAACACAGACACTTAAAAATGCTCAACGCCACCATAACTTTCTCCTAGACTTTCTAGCCCAGTATCTCCATTTGAATAAGTCTGTTAAAACCACAAGTTATTCTTGCAAATAACACCACTGGCAAGTTAGAGGGACCAAAATGTTACCAGTATGGATAACTACACCCAGGTATCATTCTTAATGGGCAGTGGATTTATATTGCTTACTTTGGTCTAGCCTTAGTAAAGGAACAATCCACAATCAAAGAAGTGCAGACAGATCCAAGAGCGTGGAAGGACTTTTGGATACCATGGGTTAGATACCGTCTGCTAGTCCAACACCACATGTTTGAGGCTTTCCAGACATCTCTATAGTTTGTAGTTTCTACACTTCATGCTTGAAAACCCATCTTTACATTGATCTTTCTAAACTACCAAAATGAAACAAATGTTAATAGGAAAGAGGAAAGAACATAAAGATATTTAAGCACCAGAAGAGAGTAAAACAGTAAAGCTAAACAAATGGAGAAGCGGGAGGTTCACAGAATCAAAATTTTCTTTCCTTAACTACAAAATTCCATTGCCTTTCTGATATTATTGGAATATTCATATGAGTAAAATCATCCATGTATACAAGAGTTTTCTGGAGCAGATCCCCCAGTAGACACCCTTAGATTTACCACACTTTTATAAAAAAGAAAGCAAGCTAAAATTTGGTGTTACAATTTTAGAATTTCAGTTTTATACATTCACATTTATTAAAAAAATTACTTCCTTCCTATTTATTTGAAGTATTTTTCAACCCTACCTCAGTAGTTTCGGTACTTTTTGGGAATAATTTTCTCCTGTTTTTTTAAGAGTGAACTTTCACTATAGAAGGATATTTCACATCTTTTGCCTTTTGATGCTTATAATCACAAAAAAATTTTAAACAGCAGTATTGAACTCTCATTAGTGCAATAGCAGCAAACAATACCAGGATGCATATCTTATTTGTGTATGTACATGCGTGTGTGTGCATACACACACACACACACACACGTGGGCACACACACAGACCTTGGAGAAGGTATTTTTGTAGTGACATCTAAAGTGACTATTGACTTATAATATGTGGATTTCATATCACCATTTTACATCCCCCAAAACATTTAAGGCAAAGCCTGATATTAAGAATGATGAGTAAGTGTATAACAGAGATTAAGTTTAGAGGGACCTATAGAAACTTGGAGACTAGGCAAAGATAAACATTGTGACACTCAACAAGAAGTGCAAAGCCCTTCAGTTGGGATAGAACAACTCCCTCCACCAGTACAGTTTGGGAACTAACTGGCTGAATACCAGTACTGTTCCCTTTAGGGCTGTGGAGATTGCCATGTGGAATAACAGCCAGTGATGTTCCTATCACAAAGAAAGCAAATCACATCCTGGGCTGTATTAAACAGAATGTGGCCAGCAGGTAGAGGAAAGTTAATATTCTCCTTTAGTAGGCATTGGTGAGACCATATGTAGAACATTATGTCCTGTTTCTTCACCACACCTTAAGAAAGATGTTGAGGAAGTGGAGAGGTGATTCAGTCAATGATTACTAAGATGGTTACCAGATAAATTAATTACTATTTCATATATTGCCCCTAGGCTCTGGTATTCAATAGTTCCATAGAAGATTTGTGAGGTATTTCATATTTTTTCCTCTTTTTTTTTTAACTTGAAAACAAAACTGATAAGCCTCTCTATTTGAGTCACTTTTAGAACCTAATACTACATGACAGGTACTGTTAAAATTCTTCTACGTTCATTTAAATCATATGAAATGTAGAGGCCCAAAGCACTTTGTACAATGTCAATAGACTAATCATAGTCATTTTAAACATTTCTGGCTTTCCTGGATCGAGAAGGAATTTTCCTCGGTAAGCCATATCAATTTCAAAGTCTTCAAGAAGAATCAGACTGACACAAGTTTAGAGAGCTGCTAGAGCTGCTACAGTGTGTTGACTGAAGGATATAAGCTGGAGGTATTTTTACTTTTAGCATCTAGTTATGCTAAACTGAACATAAATACCAATCTCAGATATCTTATGAATGCAATTGTACATTTACCTGATATGGCTAGGAAATGAAAGCAATTATGTAATGAATAAATATGCATGTATGTATAAATAACTGCGTATGAAAGAAATGTGGCTTTAAGTTAAAGGAATGTTAAAAATATAATGGAACAAATGAAGTCCATTAACAGTGTCTAAAGTTGTACCATTACTTCTATGCATCAGTTTCTTTACCTGTAAAACATCTATGTTTCAGAAGCACTGGCAAGTCTTACTCATTAGGCAGTAGTATGTTTTGGTTTTTTCAAAAGAAAAGTAATGCAGAAATACAAAATATTAGGCTTATCCATTTAATTTCATAGAATCACAGAATAATTTACTTTGGAAGAGACCTCTGCAGATCCTCTCACTCAACGCCCTGCCCAAAATGTAGATAACTATTTTTCCTCTATCCAACTGTAATTTCCCTTATTGCAAATTGTGACTGCTGCCTCTTGTCTTTTTGTTGTGCACCACTGAAAAGTGTCTGGCTCTGTCTCCTCCATAAGACCCCCTCAGGCATTGGAAGACTGCAATTAGATCTCCCTTAGCCTTCTCTTGGCCAGACTAACCCAATCCAGCCCCTTCAGTGTCTCTTCATATGTCATGTGCTGCAGCCTTTTGATCATCCTGGTGGCCTTGCTGCTGGACCCTCTCCAGTATGTTGATATCTGTCTTCTTTCTCTGTGGGCCCAAAACCAGACACAGAATTCCAGATGCAGCCTTATGACTACTAGGTAAAAGGGAATAATCCTTTCCCTCAGCTGCCTAACCTTATACTGCTAATATGCGGTTAGCCTTTGTTGCTTCAAGGGTGCACAGCCGAGTCATGATGATCTTGCTGTCCACCAGGACCCACAGGTCCTTTTTTGTATTAGTGCTATTAGCTAGTCAGTCATGCTTCAACATCTCATTTCATCTAATGTAACTAAAAAGAAATCCGTCAAATTTTGGACTTCAATAATCAAACTCTCTTGGAGCCAATAAGCATAAACTATGGTAAGAAACATTAAAAAAGCAACCCAAAATGCCCCAAAACCCAAACTAAGAACAAATACATAAATGTATGAAGACCAACAGTGATAAATATGATAAAATGCCAGGGAAAAATATAAATAAAGTTGCAGGCAACTGAGAAACATTTGACGTTATAAGCTGCACTTTAATTAGAAGGTCTTTCTTTAGAAGGTCCTTAAAACAGCTTTGTCATGGTCCTTCATAAAAAGTAGCATTTACTGGAGAATAGGTTAAACATTTCTATAAGAACCACCCCCACACCCACACCCCCAACAGGTTGAAAGTTAGAAAGATATAAGAGTAAAAAGTCAGTATAGTTAATAGAAAATATTTGGCCCACTAAAACTGTGAATTAGATAGATTGACTTACATGGGAATGTGTGAACAAAGAATCTGGCTATTTAACAACTTTACCAAGTAATTCAAAGTATTCTGCAACAAATGCTGACCAAACAACAGGACCTAGGTACTATGTTTTGCTGAATGACTGTAAAGAATTACACAGATGCATGATATTTCTTGGTAGGTTCTAGGTAGGTCATGGTAGCTTCTCCTGGCTTAGTGAAATTTGATATGTATGGTAGGACATAGAAGACCTGAATCAAATCTCTTTCAAATAAGGTCAGATCAGATCAGAAATCCCCTTGGAAAAACATCCCCTTGGAAATAAAAAAGGCAGTAGGTTTTATCTAGCTAATATTTTAGGGGCTTATCCTGTTGTGCCACCAATTCCATTACCTGCAAGTGACAATGTGCATTAAATGAAGAGATAACTTAGCTGACATGAAAATATTAATGTTTTAAAAGTAAAAACTGAGAAAAAACATTCTAATGTGCTCATGCACATTATCGCCTATCCTGCGTAAGGACAGGGAAGTACTTTTGTTACAGAAGTAAGAGCAGTGTAAAAGGCTGCCACTTTATAATGAAATATATATGGGTACAGAATTAATTATTAAAGCAGAGAAAACATACTTCGCTCTTACAGAGAACTCACTTTTATATTCTAAGATTTATCAGCAAACTTCTTTAATAAAATTAAAGAGTAAGAGGAACAGCACAATTCTAGCAGTCCCAACATGCATTTGCTACCTATTCATCAAATAACCAAATGCTAACCAATAACTGGAATTCTGGACCACAACTGTTGCATATCTAAAGATTAAGCCACTTTTTGGAGGATATCACCACACTAGGTTATAATGTTTCAAAAAACTAGATTGATGATCTAGGATCCTAAATGTATCAATAAACAATAACCTGGGGAAAGGATATGGGGCTGAAGTTCCTGCTCTCTGTGATTGTTGGTACTGATGGTTACTAGTTGTGCCTAACCAATGCATCAGGAAGTGGTCAAGCAGTTGGACTAGATGATCACTGTAGGTCCCTTCCAACTGAACTACTCCTATTCAATGCTATGCTATGCTATGCTATGCTACGCTATGCTATCATGTGAGCATTCCAAATAAACTTCATGCAAAGTCAGTCAGACAGCTTAAATCACCTTCTGAGGTGGTCAAGCCATAAAAGTTTGTCTTTCCATGCCCTTGAGAGCAAACAGATTTATTGTCCTAATTATCTACAACTCTGTACACAAGAAAGCATAAATATTATCTAGCCTGTAATCAGAAATGTCTGGAGACAAGAGATCTCTGACAGACTGATTGCAAGAGCTATGTGAACAGGAAGTTGTATTCACTTCATCTTTTCATACTTACACATAGCATAGGACTTCTACTATAGCTGGACTGAATTTTATGGCCTTCTTTTATTATCTCACAGAAATAATATATAAGATTTATTACAGCTGATGGATGCATATAGCAAATATTTTACCATGCATTTCTGATTTAATTTGTGAATGAATAATTTGAGTAAGTTCAAGTTTAAAACTGAATGAAAATACATGCATAAATTCAATAAAGACCTAGGCTTTTCCTTATCATATAACTCTTATCTACAAAAAAATATTATTTTCTCATTTTGGGAAGGGTTTGCAGTATCATGACTGTGACTACATGCTGCTTATAGTTTGTTAAGAAAGAACAGGGCAAATTCAGTAATGTTACTGAAGAGTTTTACATAGCTATTTTTCCCACATCTTCAGAAAAGCATCAAAACATAAAAGGAATGAAAAATAGAATAGCAGAAACAAGAAATAACATACAGGTTTTATTCTATAAGAAAAAAATGAAATGTGGCTTTTTTTTCATCTTTAGCTTAAACTAGAAATTTCCTGCTAAATCCCAAATTGCCAGCTGTTATTTGAGCTTAGACTGAATCAACCCCTGAGAACTGTATGATGGTGAGAATTTTAAACAGGCAAGTTTACTTTAACTCTGGAAGGAATAGTCTCAATATCTGTGACACCCAAATTGCCAAACTTATGTATACTATGCCATTTTGTATCAACTTTATAGCTCATGCTTCCACCCAAACTGGTGCACAAGAACAGAAGGTTAGGCTTTATCACAGCCATAAAAGGGAATGCAGTTTTCACCTGGTTAATATGAGGAATTTTTTTACAGCAAGCATGTAAAATGATTGGTGAAAATATTAAGCAAAAAAATTCATATTAAGATCAGCTAATAATGCCTATTGTCTTTCACATCGTGGAAGTACAAGGTCAGCAGCAATTCACAGGAAACTGAAATCCACCCGAGTTTGAGTGTGAAACTGACATTCCAGCTCGGGCTTTGTTAAAAGGAATGTTTCTTCTTCAGTCAGGGGTTTTATCCGGGGGCCCCATTTTACCAACCTCGGAATAATAAGTGAAAAAAAGTTCCAGTGCTATTAATAAAAGGCAAAGCAAAGCACGGGCCTCCCACCTGAACTGGCCTTTTTAGGAGTCTGAAAGGACAAGATAAGAAGCACAGAGGGGGAACATCACTTACTGTACAGCTTCATATAAGTATTTATGATTTCTTAAGTGTACGATCACTAGCTTCTGACCCTAGTACAATTTCTTTGCATACGGACAGAACACTCCAACTTTAATTGTGTTATTTTTTCAGACCAGAACTCTACTTCAGTTTGCTTAGTCTTCACGATAAGATGAGATTCCCTACATTTCAATAAAACTCATGTTCCTAAAGAGATATATTTTTAGACTAAGGTTTAGATTACACTGTAAGCAGCACCCCTTTTTAGCCTCATTGTAGCCTGAAGAAATTTTCATCTGAATATTCATACCTCTTTAAAAATCATTATTTATGATCTTCTGAGGTATTATTTGTCTACCTTTTTGTAATAATTCTTTAAATAAAGCATAGATTTGCCTGCATATGAACATAGTATTAATTAAAACACAGAAAATCAGTTCCAATGCATAAGATTTACATTAATTCTTTTTAAGTGTAATGTGCCAGTTAGGTTGTTTTGGGTTTTAACTCTGATGTTATAAATATAGACTTTCACTAGGTCCTACAGCATTTAGAATGTTTCGTTACAGAGAGACTGTTTAGCTGGTATTCCTTTACAACCAAAGTAAGATATGTTTTTTGGCGTGATATCAAAGGAAGTCACAGGAGAGAAAACTAGCAACCCACAGATTCTGTCACTTAGTACAAAAACTGCAGTATTTACAATTCCCTACAACTGCCTGTTTCCTGAGCATTAATGTGCAAAAGCTGAAAGTCAAAGGGAACTATCTCATTTAAATATTTAAGATAATTTATTTTAGCCCTGATAACTTGCCACTGTCAAATATCCACATTGCTATTTGAAACATAGATATAGTCTCAGTCTTCAAAGTTTTCATAAAAAAAGGCACAATTCAACCACCTCAATATTGTTTTTATCAGACACATTTAAATGAGTTTCATTTTTAAAGGTCTTGGCCATTAACGTCCTAAAGATGCAATAACATTAATTTGAAACTAGCATTTATTAAGAAATTTACATGATTATGATTGAAAACAAACAAATGTAAATATCTTTTTCTCATTTTAGAGGTAGGTACATCATGTGACTAACACCACTGCTACACAGTACAAGCAAAAGTATCGCTTCAGTGGGTTTGATCACAAGGCATTAAGTACATGCTTAAATCTCTTCAGGAACAGACCTCTTTCATGCCACATTGATAGCTATTTTATTTAACCAAGTTGACAACAAGTTTCAAAGGAAAAGGGAATTTGGGGTTGGGGGGGAAGGTAAGGTTAAAATTTAGGTCTTGCTGTTTTAGGAATATTTCCTCAATCTCGAGCTGAACAATTTCTATTCAAGGACACATTTAGGCATAATAGAAGTTATGCTGAGCTGTCCTCATGGATAACTTCATATGAAGAAAACTCTTCACAGGTGAGCAAGAGGTGATATACATGAAAGAACCAACTGCGAAGAAAGTAAAAGGACAATAAAACTAGGTATTAAGCAAACAGATGTTATTAATTAGCAGAATAACAATATAAGGAATGAGAGCAGTGCTGAGCCCAGATCAGAACTCTGCAGCACAGTGGATGTGAACATGAATTTGATGTGAAAGGTTCTTAGAGGCTAGTGATAAGAAAACAACACCAAAATGACCATGAACTAATGTATGCTTTGGAAACAGCATAGGAAATTAAATGGAACTTAGGGAGATAAATTTGGCCCATGCACATGCCTAACATATAGTGTGCAACAAAAATGAAAAAATGAAAGTGTAACAAAATGTATAGTGGTTCACAAACCTGATGAGAACAGACATCCATTATAATACATTCCTAAAGTAGAGACATTTGTTGAATACGTTTTTAGAAAATAATGTTTTCAGTGATTGTGAACTTTTATCTATTAATTTTTGTTAGAGAGACAGTGTGAAGTTTTCTTAAACATCTCACATTCTCCTTTACACAATTTACAATTTTAAAAAGCCGTACCATAACTGTTTAATACATCTCCGCAACACAGCAAACTAAGATGCTTACAGCTTGTATTTAATTGTCACTGTTTACTAGCTCTACATTTTCATAATCTTCAGTCAGTTATTAGCATATACAATATAGAAATAGCCAGTACGCATGCTGGATACCGACTTAAGTGTTTGAGATTCTATTTATACAATACAAATAATCCATAATAGTGATCTAGTTAATCTGCATTGCTCTGCTTTTCTTTATCGAGGTATATGATGTTCAGAAAGTATTGTTGTCTATGCGTAGGTCACGATATCCATGGCTATATAACATCAGATGATTGTAGAAAGCTACAAAGCAATTTTTATTTTTTTTTTTAACAGATGCTACAGATACTTCAACAAGCAATAAGAGGATTGTAGAGGATGATTCTTCCTGCTATTCACATGTACTTTTTATACTAGAGCTCTGTGTTTTTCAAGGCAAAATCTGCCCCCCAATTTTCATATTAAAAGACTCTATTTGCATCATTTTTACGTTACCTTTTTTAAGTTAAAAATGCCCTTAATTATATGCCATTTTTTTCCTGAAATCATAAAAAAAATTCAGACTTGATAAAACAAAGTAGTTGAAGACATTATTCAGTCTCTGAGCCTCAAAGTAGAATGGTCACAGTATCTGACTACCAGAAATGAAAACATCAAATACACATTGATTTTTATGTTGTCAGTTCCATTTGTTTTGTCACTTGCCAGAGAACTCTGCAATATTTGGGTAAAAGGAGGAAGACTGACAACTAATGGACAGAGAACAAGCCATCCATTAACTGGAATAGGGCTCAGAAATCAGAGTAGAAACAGAAAATTTGTCAGAACTCTGTTCATTGCAGTGCACAAAACTTTCTGACAAACAACACAAAGCACTTCTAAAGGCAGATGTTTCTGCTTGCAGCTTAAAGTGGAACAAGTCCTCTCACTTCTAGATGGCAACCTTTGTAGCTAGGAAAAGCTTATTCTGCCTGAAACACAGTATAACAAGAAGTCTTGGGTATATTACCAATTTACCTTCTAAAAAGTTTCCACCTTTAAGAAGAGAGGTAGCTGTTTAACTGAAGGAGGAGGAGCAATTTGTTTTTGTCCTATATGTCAATCTACCAATTTCTGAAGCTTACAACATCACTTGTGTCCTCTAGGGTCCGTAGTAATGTGAATTGTCTTTATCCAAGTGCCTAGCAAATCATTGTCACATAGCAGCAGTCGACCTTTCTTTTCAATCTATGCACTTTTCAGGAGTTATAAATCAGTTGACTTTCAAGCTCGATGAGATGGCATATGCCCTGGTTGAAGAACAGATGGAGGCTTGGGGGAAAATTGTTTCTGCAGGCTTGCTACAAGCAGCACTGCTCCATAAAAGTGAACCATTCGCACTAATTTCTCACATAAATTATACAGCCAGGGAGTACCAGCCCATTCAGCAGAAAATCTTTCATTTAGCTTTCAGAGGTCATTTAGCAAATTTAAATTAAAGTTATTTCTGATACATGGCTGGGTTTTCATTCCATACGCTTTCAAGAGATGGCAATTTACATCAAATAAAGGAATGGCTTTAATTGTGTATGCAGGGAGAAAGGAACAGTAAATTAACTGCCACAATATTACTGTTTTCTAGAATCCTGGGATAAGTTGCAGCTATTAATTAGCCACAGAGGAATTAATAATTGAAATGTGGCATCTCTATATTATAGGAATCAGGTAAACTGTCACTACTCTTTGCGAGGCCTGTTTTAGACTCCAGCTGAACACTGGTCCCCAGATTCAGCACTGATGTTCTCAAAAGAAAGGAGATCTCAGTCACTTCCAGGAAAGCATTCTTTACTTTTTAAGGGAAACATATTATACAGCTGTTAAGCAAACGTACATGTCATATTTTTAATAAATATGGTACTTTATCTGAGCACGGAGAAAAGAGACATTTCATTAGATTCTTAAGTTATAGATATGAAAGAAATGGAAAAGACCAGAGGACCGTAAAAAACCTAACTCCGGGAAAAATTAAATTTTTGTGAGCCACAAGTGGTAAGAAAGAAAAGTTTGCATCGAGTAACCTCTAATACATAATGTGACATAATTCAATGTTTCACCAGAAATATTAGTTTAAATGTACAAACTAAAAACAACTGATGAGAATGTTGGTAAGTATTGAAATAATTACTGAATTTTATGGGATTTCATAAAAACAGTGTTTTGAAATAGCATTTTGATAAGATTCTTTTTCAATCCCCAACATCACAAATTCCTTCTAAGACCTGCGAAGACATCTCCTTTGCAGATGTGAAAAACAGCTTGACAGAAAAGAGTAAAGTAATGACTGATTTGTACATTAGTATAAGGAAGTAGTGAGCCAACAGAAAAATGCATATCACAGAGTCATTTGCTATCTAAATGTTTAATGACTATTTTAAGCATGCAGTTAATTGATGCATTAAGAAGTGTTTTTCAAATTAAAATTAATTGTAATATAGTGCTTTTGAAAAGCAAGATTTGAACAGACTAAATTTATTTGGAATTAATGTTACTTAGTGGTGGGATCAAATCAATGTAGAAATTTCAAATGAGGAACCTACATTTCCAACAATTTCTGTGACTGTATATATCATGGAATGGAAACTGAAAGCACCCAGAGTTACTCAACAACTTTGAAAATGTTGCCTTAATTGAAGGACATCAACTTGGTACCCTATTTTAGTCTGCAAACAAAAGAGAGTTAATCTTACCTATCTCACATAAAATGCTAGAGTCAATATAAACAGGGACTTTTGAAGAAAAAACCCAACCATGTACCTATTGAATATAAATATAAAATTAACACACTATTAAATATAAATGGAATTAGATACAAACTAACACTTCTTAGATGTAAGAGAGAGATTTAAGTTTGCTGTTATCAAAAGGATGATCATAACTTCTATAATTTTGATAACTCAGGACATTGTAATTTATAACTGATCAGAAATGGATTCCCATGAGCATTATCAAGGACTAAAAACCTAATAGATCAGTAAGAAAATTTATAATATCACAGGGAGAAAAAGGGACAAGATAATGGATAGTATTTATCTATGGTAATAAGGATTCCATTCTAATGCAGTCAATAGCAATTTTGTTGTTTTATTTCTAGAAAAGATATTGCATTTATTCTGTATCTCTTTTGTATGATTTCATAGAGAGGGTAGTACACACACAATATCGCTTAAAAGATTTAAAGGAGTTTTCATTTAAATGAAAATCAGGTCATAGTCATTAAGATGATGTTATTTTTTATTATTACACATTTAAAAAAGAAAACTAGAACCGAATTGTGATTGCAATTTTTAACAATCTAAGAAAAAGTCACATGCACATCAGCAAAGACAGCACTTTGATAGTCATTAGTTGGGAACTAGTATCACAGTCACAAAGAATAATGAATAAATGAATAACGAATTTATCTATACACAACTGTTTATGAACAGTATTTGCTTGTGCTTGCTTCAGTAAGCTTTAGTATACAGATTACTAGTAATTTCTGATTTAAGATGATGCAGCAGAGCTATGGGTACATTTTTAGTTTAAAACTGAATAATTATTTATTGATACCATGCCACTTCTCAAGTTTGCGGTACTGCTGTCTCCACAGAAAACTGAGTTTTTTACTCTCCTTTAAAAAATAAAATTCTTTTCCAAACTATTCCTTTACACTTAATCTGGTAATATAATTGTTTGTTTGTTTTTCTCAGAGGCAGCATTTACAATTTGTTTCTCCAGGACTTTATTTCTTTACCTCCACTCATATTTCTAGTCTCTCTTAATTATTATTTATTATTTCTGGCTTAAGAAATTCTTGGTTTCGGTTGCCTTCTCTTGAACCCACACTGCAATTTTCTGCTATACCAATACAATTGTATTGGAGACAGGCTTAAAAAGCATCATTGAAATAATTTCAAAAAGGAGGCCTCTGGGCAAGATAAACAGAAGTCTGTTGCAGAAGAAAACTCTGAACTATTTCTTAAAACATTAACGAAGACATTAAATAGAATAGAAACTAACACCACTCTGTGCTGCACCCACTGTGCCTGAGCATGATACATGTCCACTCCTCTTTGTATATAATCTTGCAAAAAGTTTTCATTCTGCATGACACTTGTGGGGGATTTACAAATTTTCTTTAAGATGACAGTGTCCTCTCAACTACTTTTATTAAGAAGATATTAAGCATAGTTTAACAAAGAATGGAAGCAGAAAAAAATGATATCCCTATATATGAAAATAAATCCAAAAGTATTAGTTTTCATAGGCAGTTTGTCCTCTTTGCTTTCAGGTAACTGAGGCTGCAATTCCATGAGCAGCTAAACTAATCTGTTCATTGCTGTTGAAATAAAGTTTTGAGAACCTTCAGCTCTCTCCCATTCTTCACTGTACTTCACTACCGTTTCTCTCCCCTTCACCATGCTTTAGCACTCATGACCCTTTTGTAATCAAAGTTCACAAAGCCGTGAACATGTTGCTAATTGAGAAAAAACACATCACAGAATCACAGA
>VXBH01006539.1:2925-48588 GCA_013400035.1 Rynchops niger | reverse complement strand
GTGCGGTGGCAGAGGGATGCTGGAGCAATGCCAGAGCGATGCCGGTGCAGTACCGGTGCGGTGGCAGAGGGATGCTGGAGCGATGCTGGAGCAATGCCGGTGCAGTACCGGTGCGGTGGCACAGGGATGCTGGAGCACTGCCGGTGCAGTACCAGTGCAGTGGCAGAGGGATGCTGGAGCGATGCTGGAGCAATGCCGGTGCAGTACCGGTGCGGTGGCACAGGGATGCTGGAGCACTGCCGGTGCAGTACCAGTGCAGTGGCAGAGGGATGCTGGAGCGATGCTGGAGCAATGCCGGTGCAGTACCGGTGCGGTGGCACAGGGATGCTGGAGCACTGCCGGTGNGTGCGGTGGCAGAGGGATGCTGGAGCACTGCCGGAGCGATACCGGTGCAATACCGGTGCAGTGGCAGAGGGATGCTGGAGCGATACCGAAGAGATGCCGGTGCAGTACCGGTGCGGTGGCAGAGGGATGCCGGAGCGATGCTGGTGCAGTACCGGTGCGGTGGCAGAGGGATGCTGGAGCACTGCCGGAGCGATACCGGTGCAATACCGGTGCAGTGGCAGAGGGATGCTGGAGCGATACCGAAGAGATGCCGGTGCAGTACCGGTGCGGTGGCAGAGGGATGCTGGAGCAATGCCGGAGCGCTGCCGGTGCAGTACCAGTGCAGTGGCAGAGGGATGCTGGAGCAATGCCGGAGCGCTGCCGGTGCAGTACCAGTGCAGTGGCAGAGGGATGCTGGAGCGGTGCTGGAGCGATGCTGGTGCAGTACTCGTGCGGTGGCAGAGGGATGCTGGAGCGGTGCCGGAGCGATGCCGGTGCAGTACCGGTGCGGTGGCAGAGCCATGCCGGTGCGGTGCCGGAGCGATGCTGGGCCGAGGACCAGCAGAGGGAGCACAAGAGTGCAAAAATCCCACCTGGGAGCTCGGGGGAAGAGGTCTCCGGCTGCACTGGTGTGCACTGGTGTGCACTGGTCCAGTGTGGGCCCCACGGCTTGCTCTGCCCTTTGTGCGAGACACCCGCCGCCCCATCCCAGAGCTGCAGGGCTCCCCAGGGTCAGCGAGCGCCGACAGGACCTGTAGGGAAGGCATGGAGCGGCGCAGGCAACCTCCATCCTTCGGCATCTCCCTCAGCATCCCTCCGAGAAACGTTATCCGGTGGGAGACGGTGAGATAACAAGTGAGGAGGGTTGTGCTCGGGACACAGCCTGCCTGAGCACTCCGTGAGGTACGGCCGGAGCTCTGCAGCAGGTTCATCAGGGCACATTTCAATTCAGATGTTTCTATCCCCCAAACCCGCATCCCTCTCCTCCGCACGCTGCCGGCGTGAGCGAAGCCCCCCTGCCCCAACCCATGCCCGTCGCTGGGGCTGGGGGCACGGCAGCGGGTACCTGCTGCCCCCCAAGGAGCCAGGCTGCCCTCCCGGCCCCGCGGGGCAGCTGTCAGTACCTCCAAACCCAACTTGCTTCTGGAGTTCACTGTGAAAAAGCCATTGTGGTAAAATCCAGGGGGTTATTTTTGATGGAAAACTATATCCGAATGAAAAGAGAGCAGCCATCCAACTGAAGCCAAAGGGTCTGGTGATACCCCCGCTGCGGCTTGGAGCTGCCTGTCGTGCTGCATGCAGCTCTTGTTCTCCCAGAGCCAAAGATACTGTGGAGCTCCGGCTTCATTGAACCATAGAATCACAGAATGGTTTGGGTTGGAAGGGACCTTAAAGACCATCCCATTCCACCCCCCTGCCCTGGGCAGGGACACCTCCCACCAGCCCAGGTTGCTCCAAGCCCCGTCCAGCCTGGCCTTGAACCCCTCCAGGGATGGGGCAGCCACAGCTTCTCTGGGCACCCTGGGCCAGGGGCTCACCCCCCTCACAGCCAAGAATTTCTGCCTCAGATCTCATCTCAATCTCCCCTCTTCTTAAAGGGAAGTTTAAAACCCTTCCCCCTCATCCCATGGCTCCCTTCCCTGATCCAGAGTCCCTCCCCAGCTTTCCTGGAGCCCCTTGAGGGACTGGAAGGGGCTCCAAGGTCTCCCCGACCTGATTTACACCATGTTGTTCACAGGGGGGTGCCTGCTCTCGTGTTTGGTGTCCACACCCTGCCTGGCTTCACCGAGCAAGTCTGGCTGCATTTGCCATGCGATGCCCGTGCCGGGACCTCCTTCAGCGCCCTGTGCCCCGCAGCAGGGCAGGTCCCTGCACCAAATAGGCTCTACCTGGGCCAGGTGATCCAACCCGGCCATCACAGGGCTCACAAAGCAAAAAGACAAATAATTCCCAGCACGTCACTGCTGTTGGTATGGTCCCGAGGGCTGTTTTTTCTTGCTCGTTCAAGAAGAGGTGAATTCCACCCGGGAGGAATTCACTCCTCGCCTGTGCTAATATTAAAAACGTGCTGGATGGTTTAATTTTAGGCCCAGTTATCTTCCTCGCCGCAGAGTTTAAGACAGTTGCGTGGCAGGATGTCTGCAGAGGTCCGATGGGAATAATAGAGGTGTTAGTCACTCCAGAAAAGGAATTAAATCGCGCCAGGGAGTTTGCACGTTTACTTCTGGTGCTGCCACGGGGAGAACTTCTAGGTCTTGTCTGGCAAAGCTTCAGCGTTTATTTAGGAAAGCACAGCCAGCATTTTGTACATTTCCGGCTGCCTTTTGTACGGGGTGCCCTGTCCCCGTGCCCGTAGGTGGGTCCATGTCACAGCTGCCGTTGGGGACTGTCCCACCGGCGGCCGGGCGCCGAGGGAGAGCGATAGTCCTGTTGCGCGGGTGGGAAATGTGAGCACGGACACACAGAGCCCTGCGCGGAGGCTGGCGGTGGCCACGCTCGAGTCTCCGGGGCCTTAGCCTGAGCCTTAACTATGAAACCGTCTCTTGCAGCCCTCCACGAGCCGAGGGACGGGTTCCAGAGCATCCCCCTCCCTGCTCGTGGCCCTTCGCCAGCAGCTTTCTGGGGGGTGTCCCTCAGGAAACCCTGCCGCTCTCTCCAGCCTGGGTAACTGCACGGACGGTGCAAAAGCTTGAGCTCCAGCCCAATTTCCCGGAGCCCAGCCGAGCTCCGGTGGCACAGAGCCAGGCAGGGTCCGGCTGGTCCCGGCATCGATGCCCAGCTCCAAACCCTGGGGGCTGGTCCCTGGGACGTGGGTGCAGGTGACACCACGCGTGAGGTCCACGAAGTAAGAGTGACCCGAGGACCTTCTTGGTCCCAAGGACTTAAAACAGAAGTCCTGCAGAGCAAAATGTGCGTCTGCCCGAAGCTGCGACGGAGGAAAGGGACGGAGCGAACGGCGGGGGGAGGGAATGGCGGTTTCGGAATGGGGTGAGCCGTGCTTGGGTCTGACGTTGGAGATAAGGAGGCTGAGACGCGCAGGCTGTGCTGGTCTCCTCGGCGGGCGAGAGGGCTGCGGTGGGTGCATCCTCGGCGGGCCCGGCCCCGCCACCCCGGGGCATCCAGACACACAAGAGCAATTGTGGCTTTCTCGCTGTTGGGCAACGAGCGGGGCCTGAATATTGTTGTGGATTTCAATAGAAAATGCTTTCAGATTGCAATGACCTTGATTACAGCTGGTTGTATAATTTGTTGTGAATAAGGTTCTGCGCGGAGTTTGGCATTTTCGTTTTCATTGCATAATAACTACTGATTACATTTTTCCAGTATTTATCCTGTGCTAATCTTGATATGAGCCTGCAATGCCAGCAGCGCGATGACAAGAGCCAGCGTCCACGCCAACTGGGGCGTTATTTGCTTTCTATAGGCCAGGATCATCAAGCAACCCAGAACTGCTTCCCTCTCAGAAACTCACACCTCACTGATGCCCCGTTTGGCTATTTTTAATTTTATTAAGGGCTCTGCAAGTCCCCCTCGGGGGACAGATGCAAACGGGGAGATGTGTTTGTCAGGTCTGTGCACGCCGTGAACAAAAAGTGTCCACAAACACGTATTCCCATGTAAACCAATTTATTCCCACCGTGGTCCTTTCCATCGTTACAGGATTATAGGTTTAGTAATGAAAATGAGGATGAATAGTCCCTGGTATTAACGCTGACTATTTCCAGAACCAGAACTTCTTGCCCCCTGTGCAATTTCAGGCAAAAAAGTGTCAACAGTCATTTTAAAAAATAATAATAAAAATCAGCGACTATTCAGAGAAATGTACTTTAGATTTAATGCATCTCTTTGCCCATGATATGGAGCTAAGGGCACGCGTGGAATTGCACTGATTAAACTACAAATGCAACATTTAAGGTGGGAAAAAGCCTGTATGAGCACCAGTACGTCTTACTCTAGAATAAAATACGTCTAATTTAAGTTGTTTGGGAGCGGGTTTTAAGTAAGCCAAAAAAAGAGTCTGTTTTTAAACCACCACGATCATGTCTGTACAGGAAGTTGCATCTGTGTATTTACGGCCATGCAAATTTGCGTGCAGACAAACCCCGCGTGGCGTGTCCTGGTGGAGGGTCACATCTCAAACGCCCGGCCCTTCGTGCTGACTGCAAACCAGGTGAGCACCGAGAGCGAGGGCAGGAGCTTGAAAAAAAACGGGAGATCATCAAGATTTGTCTGTGGTGATCAATGACTCCAGGACAAAATAGTTGCACTCAGTTGTCAGCTGCGGTAAATCACCTAGTATTTGCTGTCCTGCTTCCTCCATTGGGTCTCACTGAATAGTAGCATTCTCAGGAACTTTATAGGATTTACAGGAACTTTATATATGTGTACAGCATTTATAGCAACTTTATTTTTTAGGCAAAACATGTTTTCTTTGAAGGATAACTATGAATTGCAGTCAGTAACACCAATGACTTCAAATCTTGCTCTGACTGTCATCGTGGCAGGTTGGCTGACACGAAGATGAGCATGTTGGTCTTCGTATCTGCTCGGGCTGTTGTAAGGCACCAACAGTGCTCTGGGACCTGCTGCAGCTCCAAACCCAGCAATGCAAAGGGATGGCTCCAAGTATCCACAGGAATCGAGTAGGAGAAACGTTGCTGGAGCATCTCCAATGGGACAACTCCAACAGGGCATCTCCAATGGAACATCTCCAGTGGGACATCTCCAATGGGGCAACTCAACTGTGTCACCTCTAACGGGTCACCTCCAATGGGGCATCTCCAAGGGACTGCACTGGGAGATGGGCTTGTGCCTCCCCGGCACAGGCAGATGCAGAAGCAGAGCTGGAAGGTGAATTTGCAGCAGCAGAGCTCTAGAAGAAGAGTTTGTGCAACACAGGGGTGGGAGATGAGACCCATCCGGCTTCTCCAGCCCAGACCCAGGGGAGTCCAGCCAGCTCAGCTGTAAATGTTATTGTATATTTATAAACAAGAGCAGGCTGGAGGGATGACATGGCTCTATTTACCCCAGTGGCATGTAAAAGTAAACACCCCAGATGAGCTGATCATTAACTCGCCTCCCCTGCTTTGCTTTCGTGCCTTCTTATATGAATAGCAACATTCCCCCTCCACTCCTTTGCTCCGTCTGTTTTTGTTTGCTCTATCTCCACAGGGCTGATTTAATAGCCCTCCTTGAACTCGGGGAAGGCTATCGTTTGCTTGCAGATCAAAACAATGCTGGCTGCCTTACATCTGCAAAACCCCCAAATTCTGCTTTAGGATTGAGATAAAAATCCTCCTCCCCGTGTCAGAAAACAAGCAGCGAAAGTTTGCGTGGTTCGCGACAGTCCCGTGAAAGAGACTTCACCGAGAGCTTGGGAGCAAGCCAATTTGATGCATTAATCTNAGAGGCCAATTGGCTGTGAAAGGCACGTCCTTCCCAAATAATGAGTGGGAGACTCTAATTTTGTGCTTGCACTCAGTGTTTCTTTAGGGGCTTGCAGGCTGCGAGTGGAGGAGTAGCTGAGCGTTATCAGCCATCTATCGAGAGGCTGGACGTCTCGCGCAGCTCCCAGAGCTCGCAGAAAATTCAGCACAGACTATTTTCCCACCCACACACTTTCACAAGGAGTCAGCGGCGCCACTACTGCACAGGCCTCGTAAAGGGTCAAGGATTTATTTTTCTTGAGCGACCAACAAACTTCTTTTTCCACCAGCAATAATATTTTGTGACAGCGAGGCACCATCCTTAGGAAACAGTAGTCTCTGATACAGCGGGTGCCGAAACTGCAGGCGTGCCGCTGGGCGAATCCCCGACCTTCGGTGGCGCACAGAAACCCCCCCTTTGCAGCCAAGACAGGTGCTGGAGAGGGAGGAACCGCCTGAATTGCTGCTTGTGAAATCTTAATCCGCCCTCCTTCGTGTTTCACTGCAGGAGCCGCGGTAACGAGGGCTTTGCAGGCAGCTCCAGGGATGTGGCTTGGGGTGTAGGGAGAGACTCCGTCATGCGATGGGGATGGTCCAACACCGGGCGCCGGTGGGGCGGGGGGGGGTCCCAGGTGGTGGCTGGCAGGTACCGGCAGAGACCGAGGCTGTCCGGATGGGAAATTAGGCAAATGGTCTACGCTACTTTGCATCCACCTTGATTTTTATTTTCCCTTTGGCCAGTGAAAAGCCAGGGGTGTCTGTATGGAGAAGCCACACAGGTGAGGTTCGGTGCAGACTTCAGCCATAACCTCAAGTGCCGTAACTTGACATAAGCGACTGCAGCAGCAAACGCTGGTTAATCTGGAGGTCAGCTTTTGCAGCTCAGGAAGGAATTTCATGAAAACTCAAACCAGCCAAGCCATTCAGGGCAAGTTCTAGATGCTCCTGGACAAGCACCCATGAACACGGTGGCCTGACTCTTTGCCCAAATTAAGCACCCTGAGACGAGCTTCTCTTTGCCTGCACACTCGCGCTTTCCTAAACTTGTCTTTTCTTGATTTTCCTCCCTCCGCAGCATCCTCAGAGCCGAGCAGCACCGCAGCTCCCAGAGGATGCCTGGCTCTGGCTCCATCCTGGGCAGCCCCGGTCCTGCGGTGGCCCCGAGGTAGCCCGGGCTGTGCTTCTTGGCGCCGGCGTTTCGCCTCTCCGTCCCCGCAGCCCCGTCGCAGCCTCTCGCTTATTCAGGGCTATATTGGCAGCTGGCTTGATTCTTGCAGAGCTACCAAACCACATTTCATGAAGATGGATCACAGAAGCCATTGTTGTCCTGTGTTAAGTCATTTATTTTCTGGTTAATCCCCAGGGTCTCTCTGGAGGGAGAGGGGGAAAGTGGACAATAACGGGATCGAAGGGACCCTGCTCAGCACAGGCTTTCTCAGGGATGCGAAACCCCCGGCTAACCACAGCGTGCTTCCACCCAGACACGGGGCTATTTTTAGCGTAACATTTCAGCTGGGTTGCTGTTGCCTCCGCTCGGAGCCCAAATGTGCTCTCGAGAACCGACTGGGCATTGCCATCGCGCGTGGCCCCTGGCGGGCGGGCGGCACCCGCTCTTCCCCGCACACCGGGCATCCCTAAGGATGTGAAACCAGGGCAGATGGGGCAGCCTCGCTACACAGGGCTCTTCATGGCATCCTCTGGGCTGATAACTCCGTTACAGCACCAGCACGGGCATCTGCTGCCCTCCTTTCTCTGCTCGGTGCTCCCAGCTCCTGAGCTGCAAGTCCCTTCTACTGGACCTGCCGGACGGGACAGACGTGGGGACCGAGGTCCTGCGGTTTTGTGCCACGCGTGGAGGGATGCTGGAGGCCCTTGACTGACACGGAGCTGAGACGTGGCTGCTCTCGGATGCGTCTCCTCATGCTGTCAGCTCACGTCACGCCTGCCTTGTGGCAGCTCTGCCCTTGCGAAGGGCAGATAGGAAAAAACAGGGGGTCTACAAAGCGACGCACCATTGCTTTGCTCTGCATCGACTCTCGTCTTGCTCTTCCCCCACGTGCAGGCAGAGAAGAGCACGACAATGCTCAGCAGAGCAGCTCCCACCCCAAAACCAGCTCCAGGTTCTCCTCCCAGCCAGCCCAGTCTCCCTCGCCCGGCTGCAGGAGCCAGCGCCTCCTCGGGGGCTGTCCCCGTCAGAGCCATCTCCTTGGGACAACATCACTCCTGCTCACGGCGTCTCAGTGCGCAGGGACCGGCGCTATTGGGTTGATGAGCCTGGGACACAGTCGTGTCCTGCAGGGTAAACAGAAGGAGATAGAGAATAAATACTCTATTATGATGATTGTCAGCGGAGACAGAGGTAATAACTGCAGCGAACAGTCTCCGTTGGGGAAGGGGAGAAGGAGAGGGTTTCTGAGCAGAGCCGGGTTGCCTTCATGCACTCGGTGATCACCAAGAGGCCTGGACATCGCCGGTGAGCTCTGCCGCGGGTGCGTGCGTGCCAGGCTGTCTGGGCACAGGGCGGTCCCTGCGCCTGGACTGGGAACATTTTAAACAGGAGACTGAAGAGTAGCAAATAATGAATACCACGCTCCCGTCTGAGCTTACTGGATGAATAATCATTGGTGTTGAAATATATGAGACACTGTGAGTCTGGGCTCCAAGTGTTTTCACCAGCACCCAGCGGTTGTCCAAATGCAAACAATGACTAACAGGAACCACAGCGAACGCAACGTGGGGAAGGGGAGCGCCAGCTTTGCTCTAGCTCCCCGGTCTGTCACCAAGCAAGGGATGACAGACTCCTCAGGTCTCTCGGGGATGCTGTGGCCACCCAGGCCACGCAAAGGATGTTTTGTGCCCAGACCCCTCCCCGGTTCCCGGTCCCCAGTCCCCGTGCCTGCCCTTTCCGGGGCAGGTGGGCTGCAAACCCCGGTGCGCTGGCTCCCAGGGGCTCCCAGCAGCACACAGCAGCCCAGCTCCTGTCCGAGTGCCGCATCGAGGACTCAACCAGAGCTTTTTCCAGTAAGAAATAGCCTTTGGCCATGGCAAGATGGTTCGTACTGCCACCACCAACGTTCGGAAAGGGTCCGTAGCCAGCCGAGTGCCGGGCTGCCAGCTCCAACCAGAGAAGTGGGTTAGCAAAACACAGCCAGATGGCAGGGGTTTAACTCCAGCGCTTTTTCATTACCGCTATTGTGACGAAGCCATCGGGAGCATCTCTGCTGCCGTCGCTGTACCCGGAGGGCTGGGCTCCCCCTCACCCCCACCTCGGGGGCACACGCTGCCCTGGCTGGGGTCTGTGGGCAGCCCCTGCACCTTCCCTGCCGGGACTGGGACCAGTATTCACAGCCATACTGGGAGTAATGGTGCGGGGGCTGCTGTGTTGAGGGAGGAAGGAAGGGCAGGGGATCCCGTATGCAGGGTAAGAGCCCTGTCCGAGAGCCATGTCCCGCTGGGAGGGGGAAGGAGGTGGGCCAGGCAGGGAGGGACGCAGGGAGGTGATGGAGCTGGCGGGGATGGGGATGCTTTGAGCCAGGGCCCAGCACCCATGAACCGATCGTGGCAGCAAATCTGCTGTTCCCCAGACCCCCAGCACCAGCCCCGATGATGCAGGTTTATCGAAGGACTTTGCTGCTGGATTGCGTAGGGACCACCCCACTCCTTGAGGTGCAGTGGTGTCCAGACTGGCATCTGAGCTTGGGGTGGGCAGCTAAAGGGTCCTGGGCCATGTGCAGCACCCACAGCGCCCGGTCCCACACGCTGCAGGGGGTGTCTGTGCTGGTCGTCCTGCTGCCTGCTGCCCTGCAAACGAGGGGGGCTGCAGCCCCTGGAGCCAACCCCTGCCAGCCATGCCCAGATGGGTCTCCCCACGTCCCTCGTCCCTTGCCATGGGCTTTGCCCAGGGACAAGTCTGGGCGGGGGGAGATGTGCCACTTGTTCTTCAAACATCGCTGGTTCAGGCCAGCGTCCCCTCAGTCACACCTGGAGTCAGCTGGAGGCTGATTTCAAACCCAAATCGTTGCTATGTAAAAGGAGGAGGGATGTATCCGTGAGAACATGAGAGAGGTTTCTTGCGTGGGTGGAGAGAAAATACATCCCAGGCAATGTCTGGCTTCCTTCGGCAATTTAAATGGCTCTCTGGATGCGACACGAATGTGTCCCCTTACCGGAGAGAGTGGCACTGCTCTTGCAGGGCTTCTCCCTCTCCCAGGCCCGGCGGCTGCAGAAATGCAGGCAGGCAAAAATGTCCGAGGTCACGAGTCACCGGCATTTGGTTTTTAAATAGTTTGGTTATTCAAAATGCTGACAGTGTTTGTTCGTTAGGCCACACGCTTTGCACAGCCTCCCCCTCCCAACCCACCTGAAGCAGAGCCTCCCCGAGCGCTGGCTGCCGGGTAGGAGCCTCGTGTCACTGTTTCAGGTGGCCCCCGGCGACGCTTGGCTGTGGGTCTTTCTTGCCTGTGCGTGCGTCGCTGGTTCGCGCGGGTCGCCGTTTCTCTAGGTGGCTGTGCTGGGTGATTTCAGCTTAGCCAGCAAACTTTTTGTTCAAACATCGGCTGTACTAAATTTGTACGAAGCAATTCTCATGCTGTCCAGATGCCACTGCTTCTAAAAATAGTCCAGCCTAGTCCGTTTTCCCAGCTTCTTGCCTTTTATCAGTAATACTTTTCATAGTCTTTGCAATATTTTAAGGAGTCGTTTGTCCATGTCAGGCCAGTAATTACTGGGAACAATAGTCCTTCCCAGTTCCCCTGTACTCCCATTCATGTCCTACACAAAAAAGACCATGAAGAAGCTCTTTTTTGCACTGGAGAACAGAAGTTTTTGGTGCGCATTCAACAGGAGTTGTGCCACGTTGGGTCGAGCCCTGGCTTTCCCTGTAAAACTCCCCAGCACAAAAAAGCTGCCGTGGGTCCCTTCCTTGGTGCTGGTGCAGCACCTGGGGTGGGAGCAGGGTGTCCCTAAGGGTCCCTAGCATGGCGAGTTGTCTTCCAATGTGGCCAGGAGATGGAGAGCTGTAGGATGGGTTGGGAAGAGGTGGGATGGGATGAGATGGGGTTGAGTGGGGTGGTGTAGGATGGCATGGGTTGAGTTGAGTTGGGATAGGATGGAGTGGAATGGGGTGGGATGGGATGGGTTGAGTTGGGATGGGGTGGGATGGGATGGAGTGTGGTGGAATGGGATGGGTTGGGATGGGGATGGGGTAGGAGGGTGAGGATGGGGTGCCAGGCTAGCAGCCAGGGGCAGTTCCCTCCTGCTGCCAGCTTGGTTGGAAAAACTGCGGTGCACACTCATGCCTCAGTTTCCCCATCTTTCAGTGGGTTTGAGAACCTGGAAGCTTTGTGGCTGGAGGTCACTGCATCAGCGGTGCTTTTATGAGTGCCAGAGACAGATACTATCTGCGTTGCTATCTTGCTTGCTAATATTTTATTTCATGAAAAATTTATGCCATTTCTGAAGCATTTCTGCAAACACAAGCATCTTTTAAGGACATTGTCACCATTTAAGTATCCAGCGGCGTTCTCGAATGTTGTGGCTTTTCCTGTGTTTATTCTTCCTCCTCCTGGACCTTTTGCTCAGCAGACAGGCTGAGTTTTTTTCATTTGGCTCTGCCTGCCTGGAGCTAGCATCCCAGGAGCTGCGGCATTGGCAGAGCTGGCGCGGGGCCGTATTGAAGCCCCAGGGGTGGTGGCAGGGATGCTCGGACACCGGGGGGAGATGCATGGGCCGAGGGTGGCCAGCAGCCCTGCTCGCGTTGGTGGCAGAACCAGAAATTTGAATTTCCTCAGTGGCAGGTCGATGGGACCCACGGCATCACCTCTGCCCGCTGGGGCAGGCCAGAAAGCGGGGAGACCCCCTGCGGGCCACCCTTACCCAGGGCTGCTTTGTGCTTTGGGGTCTCAGTGTGCCCAGCAGCCGGAGGGAAATCACCCCGAGAAATCCCAGGCAGTCGGCTTGGAAAACCCCAGGGAGTGTGATTTACTCGCAGAAGATGTTTGCCTAACAATACAATGGGGGAGTCCTATTTTTGGTACAATGCGTCGCGTCGCGTGCCAGGACGTGCTGATACTCCCTGGCTCGGTCAGGCACCAGCACAGCCACGCTGGCCACATCCCGGCTGCCCGCTCTCGCCTTGCGGCCCCTGGGCAAAGACGGGTGCCTGGAAGGCTGGGGGCACCGGGGGGTCCCCGACCACTGGCAGGTACCAAAGCTGCTGCTTGCAGGGCTCCTGGCTGGGCTGTAAAACCTTGTGAGCAAAAGTAATTGGCATACAAGGTATGGGGGATGTTAACGAGCCAGCTTTTGGGGGGACGGCTGAAGAGATTGCTGCAAAACACCCAATGGTTCTTCAATAATAAATTGGGGAACTGGTGGGTTGGGCTCTGCCATGTAGGAAACCCCTCTGCATCCAAATTGCTCCACCTGGCCCCACTGTCCATACACGGTTTAGGTGTTTGCTTGACCCAGGTTTGGAGATTTTGGTGTGGGAAAGAGCTTTGCAGCGCCCCAGCATCAGCCCTGGCAAGCAACGTCGCACGGTGGCTGCTGGGCCAGCATCCCACTCCGGGGCAGCCATCCCAGGGCAAGGCTCGTTCCCAGTGATGCTGATGGAATCTGGTGGGCTAATTGCAAAGGCAGTTGCTAATGAGCACGTCCAGATGCAACCGCCACCTCAGGGCTGACCCGCATTGCCACCACAGGTGGCCCCAAGGGTGGCTGAGGGTGGCCGGCACCTTCCGGGCAGGGGACGGTCCTGCTGCCCGTGGGCTGGCGCGCGGCCGGGTGGCTAGGGCTCACCAGCAGCCCCAGCGCAGGCGTCTTGGGCCCTGGCAGAGGCTGCACAAGTTATTTCCAGCCATCCCTGCAGCAGCGTGGGGGGAGACACCCCTTCGCCTCTGGCTCGGCAGTCCTGCTTCTGATTATCGCTGCCCTGAAATAGCTGCTCCCCGCGGGGCGGCTGCGAGGGCTCGCTCTGCTCCAGGCCAACGGGGGGTGGCTGCTCCCACAGACCCCTGAGCACAGGCCAAAGAGGCGGCTGCTGGGAGCCTCCTCCCCGGCATCCCGGGAGGGCGACGGGCGCCTGGAAGAGTTAGTGCCAGGGGAGAGCAGGGGCAAAGGCTTTCCTGCAACACAACCAGCGCCAGCCCAGCTGGCCCTGAGGTTGCATTTGTGTTTCAAAGCGTGGTCATAGAATCATAGAATTGTCCAGGTTGGAAGGGAACTTTAAGATCAAGCCCAACCATCAACCTGACGCTGCCAAAACCACCACTAAATCACATCCCGCAGCACCCCGTCTACTCATCTTTCAAATACATCCAGGGATGGTGATTCCACCACTTCCCTGGGCAGCCTCTTCCAATGTTTGATAACCCTTTCAGTGAAGAAATGTTTCCTAATATCCATTCTAAACCTCCCCTGGTGCAACTTGAGGCCATTTCCTCTTGTCCTATCGCCCGTTCCTTGGGAGAAGAGACCGACCCCCCCTGGCTGCCCCCTCCTTTCAGGGGGTTGCAGAGCGTGAGAAGGTCTCCCCTCAGCCTCCTCTTCTCCACGCTGAACACCCCCAGCTCCCTCAGCCGCTCCTCACCAGACTCGTGCTCCAGACCCCTCCCCAGCTCCGTTGCCCTTCTCTGGACACGCTCCAGAATCATAACGTCTGTCTTGTACTGGGCTCATACTTGAGATCCCCCGGCAGCAAAGCCCTGCCTGTTCTCCTTGCAGGAGAGCCTTCGGAGCCGATGGACACCCAGGCGCCTTCTCACGCGTGGACCAGCACGAGATGGTCAGGGATGCTCGTGCAGGCTGTGCCGGGGAAGGCTGGCGGGGGCTCAGGCAGGGTGCACAGCCCTGTTTGCCTCCTGGGTCTCCTCCATGGGAGCCGGCTCCCGTAGGCTGCCCTTTCTTCTTCTTCTCAGTGGCTGCTGGGAGGACGCGGAACAAACAAACGCGGGAACAATGCTTTCCAGGAACCGCGCGCTTCCTCCGAGAGCCCCGAGGTCAGGGCTACGAGCGCCGCAGAAACACCCTGCGCTCGACGTGGCCAGCGAGCTGGAGCAGCGGGCATCCCGCCGGGCCGTCCTGCAGGCGTTAAAAAAAAAAAACACCAAACAAAAAAAACACAACAGAAAGAAGATTTGCGACTTATCCCCCACCCCCCACGAAAGGGCGTTCGAATTTCCAGCAGTCCATGGGGAGTGCCGGTGCGAGGACAAGAACACTTGTGCTTTTGCAAGTTGGTGTTTCAGGGAAGGCTGAGAAGTGCTGATGAAGCATGCGGACTTCGGGTCTTACAAACTGGAGGGGAACATGCCCGGAGAGAGGCTTGTTCCCATAGTTCCTCCAAAAAAATTCCTTGCCAGGGCGCGTTTACGGAGGGGGCTGCATATAAATTATCCAGAAATAAGCTTAACGTTAGTGAGCAGGTGGAACAGGGCAGGGTTCAGGAAATTATGCAAAGAGAGTCGACAAAGAGCCGGGCTGCAATTGCTCTTTGTCTGGGGGAGCCAGGCTCACTTTCCGCAGTCACAACGAGTTAGCGCAGGGCACAAAGGCGGGCGATTTCAGATTTGATTAAACTGTTTGACAGCGTTCACATGCTAAATGGTTATATGCTACTATCTGCTGCGGCAGCGTGCATATCTCAGGAGAATCACAAATGAATCCATTGAGGCCAGAGTGTAGCGTAACAGGAGATGTAATTAATAAGTTAAACAAGAGGGGGGAACAAAAAGCGAATTTGTTGTGGTTTTTACCCAGTGACCGGGAATGTCAAGTCAGGAAGGAATGAGTAACACAGGCAAACACAGATGCATGTTCTGGCATTTGAGAGTCTAATCTGGATGCAAATATTTTAGGCAGGATCCTGTCTCCCGTCTTTAAAACTCCAGACACCCAGGAGAGCTGCGTGGCATCCCCCGTGCCGGCAGATGCCTGCGGAGCCAGGTCAGGGCTGTTCAAAGGCGTTCCCAGCGTAAGGATTATTTTGCCTTTATGTTTGCTGCCCATTCAGTCTTTTGTGAGGTGCCACGAGGAATTGAATGACATTCGAAACAGGAGCAAGGATTAGAACCCCCTGCTCCGTGTCAGCTGCACAACGTCCGGACGGAGGAGCCACGGAGGATGCTGCGAGGCAGAGGTGTTGCACACCCCGGCGTGTCCTTCTCCGCGTGCCTGTGGACACATGTCCTGGGTCGCACCGGGACAATGCAGACACCTTGCCCCCACAGAAAGGTGATGCCAGAGATGCCACAGCGACACCAAAAATGCTGGTGCTGCTGCTGAAGTATCTGCAACGACTCCTCACATCCCCCTGCTCTCCAGGGGCAAAAAATGTTGCTGGTCCCTGCTGGGGGCTGCGGTGCCACCCCAGGCTGCCTCATGGGTGGCGATGGCGAGAGGCAGGGTGACGTGCTCCTGTGCTGTGGCCCGGTCCAGGTGCAGACAGGCATAGGCAAAGCAGCTTGCCTTGGCTCTGGATCAAATTCACCGTAGGAAACGCAGAATAAAAGGAGTCAGGCAGGGAACAGGTTGCAGAAGCTGCCTCTGTGCGAGTAGTTCAACAAGAAAAAAAAAGCTACAGGAGGGAGGGAAGGAGGGACTGGGCCTTGGTGGTCCTGCTGCATCACCGGGCTGGCTCTGTCCCCTGGAGGCCATCAGCAATAGCCGTGTTTCCTCCTCCGGGTCAGGGAGATGGGCGAGTGAAGCCACCCATCGCAGGCATTTCTGCTGGTAACAGCGAGCCCTGGTACAGCGCAGCAGGTTCACGCTTGCTCTGTTTTCTTATGGCCACCAGCGAGCCCAGCCAGCCCCAGCGCTGCCGAAACAGCCACGGTGTCACCTGCAACAAGCCTGTCCTCACTCCCTGCCCGCTGCAGCAGGACACAGGCGCTGGAAACAGCCAAAAAACCCGCTTTTTTCCAAGAGCACTGGGGAACTGCTCCTGGGCTTGCATGTGGCCTGCAGCCCCGGGTCGTCCCCATGTCATCCTGCGTCAGCCCACGGTCCCTCCATGCAGGCGTCTCTGGCTCCGCTGCCCCGGTCTCTCTTGGCTCCCGCGCGTGCCGGCTTGGTGCCGGGAACGGGATAAAACACGGCGCAGAGAAACCCAGCCAGCCAGAAAAGGCAATCATGCCTGCGGCGTAAGGAATTAATCAAGATCTGTGCTGATAAAGCAACTGGCAGCGCTGCCGGGGAGGGGGTGAGCTTGGGTTGCGGGAGGCGATGAGCGGCAGCAGGGGGTGAGCTGACGGCTCCTCTGCTGCCGAGCTGGCCTCGGGCATCCCCCTCCCCTTCCCGACCGGCATCGGCACGGAGACCCTCGCGTTCCTATAGCCATCCATCCGTCGCGTTCACAAAGCACCCTCCGGCTGCACTGCAGGGAGGGGATTCTGTGAAGCAAGCGCCTCTGCAGGCTTGGGATGCCCCAACGCCCGGCGGGCTGGTAAAATGTGGGCTACAGGAGGCCACAGAGTAATTGCCCCAGCTCCCAGAGCCCCGGAGCAGGGCTGGCTGCCTGCCTTGGGAGCTACATCCCTGCGGACACCGGAAATTAATTCACCTGTCTCGTTAAGCTGATTGGCAGCCACCAGGTTGGAGTTGCTTGCCAGAGGGATTCACCCAGGGCCGGCTTAGAAACGTGCCTGTGGCCGGATCCGGAGGAAGGCGCAGAGCAAGGGGTCCTGCAGTGTCACCCTGTCACCAGCCCGGCCCGGCTCCCGGCAGCACTTTACAGCACGTTCGGGACAATATTCCCCACGAAATTTTTAATTCCCGCTCCGCTATTGCCAACTATCTTCTCCCGGAGCGTTTCCCCCCACCCCACACCTCCCTCCCAAAAGGACAAAAAAGAAGTGGAAAAGCGCGTAAAGATTTTTATGCGGAGCCGGAGGGCCCCGGGAGCGCGGCGGGGAGGGCGGGCTGCCTGCAGGCCCCGGAGCCATGGCCGGGCTCGCCAGCACCCACCGTGCACCAGATCGCCCGGTCATCCAGCCCCTATCAGTCAGCTATTTGGCTGAGGGAGAGGCGTCCGTTCAAAGCCAGTTTACAGCAGAGCCTTTATTTTTATTTTAAAAGCATCTGGAAATTAAAAAGCCCTTTTGGCGCTCGTCCACTTTGGAGCGAGAGCCAGGCCTGTCGTCTGGCCAAGCAGCCCCCCGCTCTCGCTGCGCTGGGTGGATCCAGCGCTGGGACGTTTTTCTAACTGGAGCAGACACAGGCTGCTGGCTTCCTTCCAGCAGCTCCACAAACTTCCCACGCCGAGCATCGGTTTGGTCCCGGCACCGTACGTGTGACACCGCGTCCGTGTCACTCGGAGCCGCTCGGGGTGTGCCGTGCCCTTCCCCGAGCCGGGGACGTCTGCCAGACAGTGCTTTGGCCGGGATAAGGAGCAATAGGCTGGTTGGTGCAGGTAGGGCTCGCCCCAGGCGAATGGCGCCAATGCGAAACGTGGGTTATTTATTCCCATTTCGGGGTGGCTGCAGGTCTGGCAGGTGTTGGTCACCCCCGACAACCTGTCCCCATGGGGAGGCCACATCGCCGCCGCCTCCTCAGCAGCATGGCAGGAGGTGACACTGCCTGAACCTGGTGGGACGGGCATGCTGAATTTATAGCAGAGCCCTGAAAAGTTCTCCCAGATCCGCAGAGTTTCCCCCCAAATCCGGACCATTTCATTAAATTCCTTCCTCAGCAGGCTGGTAAACGCCAGCTGGGTCATCCCTTGGGTGAAGGCGTGTGTTGGAAAAAGTTAAAAAAAAATAAAATAACTATATATGTGGCTATGTGCAGTTACAGTTGTGTATCCCTGTTTGTCACCCTGCAGGTTTTCCTGCGGGGGTGCAGTGTTCACTTTTGTGCAGGCACTGGAAATGTCCAGCTGGCTCCTCTGGGTGCCCAGCCCCACGCATCCCTGCACCGTGTCTCTGCAGCGGGGAAGAGGGTTGCTCTGAAACAAGGCAGGGGACCGAGCAATAATGATGATGTATCTGCTCTGTGCTACAGAAGGAAAATGGAGAAGCCCCTGCCCAACAGTTTGGGATGGCCAGTGTGGAGATTTGAACCTGCTGAGGGCATCAGCTGCAACCCAGGACAGCATCCTTTATCCAAAAAAGTGCGTGAGATGAACAAACACATTCAGCTGGAGGAAGAGTTGAGGATCTCCAGATGCAGCTTTTGCCTTCATCCCGCCGAGTGCCCGGGGCTGCCCTCCTCCCCTTGGGGCACACCACAACCTGGGATGGCCGCAGCAGTGGTCTGTGACCCTCTGCTGGCATCCACGCCTGGAGGAAATGTGGGTTATTGCTTGGGAGTGTCACCGATGTCTTCTGTCCAGAGGGGAAGGCAATACTCCGTCAGGCTGGGGAGAGGGGATAGAACGGGGACGGATCCATCCCTCCCCAGCCTGCCCTTCCCGACCTGTCACATCCCACCAGCTCCCACCTCTAGGCACAGTCCCCATCTCTGCTCCAGCACTCTGGGAGCCGCAGCAGATGGGCTTCTCTTCTCCCTCCCAACGTCCCGCTCTTAGCGAGAGCTAGTCCTTAGCAGGAAAGACCAATTCCACCCCTCGCGCAGGCCGGTGAGGGCCAGGCACTAGGAGACACGAGCAGAGACTCTTCTCTAATCTTAGCTAAGCTCCTGCAAAGCCCTGCTGCACAAACACAAACTAGACTGTTTCAGAGGCTTGTAAAACTGAAACACCCGTGGTTGGCTCCTTATGGCAATGGCAACGCGCCCGTCTTTAGCACAAAGCCTATCTTCCCCCATTGGATTTCAAGTCCCCGTTTCAAAGTATGGAAGTGTTAGATCTTTCCAAAGAAAGGATTTCCTGAATTATTCTAACACTGAAAAAACAATGTATTCTTCTCTGCCCTGGCTCTCGCAGGCAGTTGAAGTACTTGGCTGAAATTTTCCCCTAAAAAAAAGAGCAAAACCCAGAGTCATGACATAAGAACAGGATCTTGCACTTAGAAGGGACAAGCCACCTCCAGAGCAGGCTGTGCTACCAACTCTGCCTCTAATAACATCTGCCAACTTTGTGAGCATTGTACATTGTTTAAAGAACCTAATCGAGTTAGATATTCCTTTTGAAGTCAGACAACTTTGATTTAACGATGGCTTCAGAGCTTTGAAAACCTCAGTCTTTTCTAGTTTGTCTTCCATGATGGTTCCTTACCTGTCTCCCATCATTGAATAAATCATTATAAACGTAAACCAGATGCCTGATGCTAACAATAACTTTAGAGAGCCCTGCTTCCCCTAAGATGTATGGGCAATGACTAACACACTTTTAGCCTCCAGACTTAATTTAAAGCATTCTGAAATTGTGCACGGGTGAGATGAAGGCTGCCCGAGACGATAACTTCTACATTAAAAATAATCGCTGCCTTTAGCAGCAACAAAGTCAAGGTTGTCCTCCTCCAGCCCCAGTGTCTCACCCCATGGGTGCTCTGCAAGCCCTGGGTTGCACTTAGATGAATTCATGCCTTGGAAAAGGAAGACCTTGAGACACCTTAAGGAAAACAAGGTGTCTGCGTCTGAATGCAGGGGCGCAGTGGCTTATGCAACTTGGGGTGAGCACACAGCAGCCAAGCATAGCTCCTTGCAGCAAAGTTGGCAGTATTTTTGGCCGAGGTGTGACAAGGGACAGCGCTGAGCCTCCAGACACCATGGCTCTCTCCGGCAGGAGCAGCAAGCGGTTGAGTTGACCTCGGCTTCTGCGTTGCTAACGGAGCTAAAAGCACATTGAAACCTGGAACTCGCCTTGCCTGAGGACAGATCACCAACGTGTGGAGCGGCTCAGGGGGATGTGCCAGTAGAAGAGGGAGCGTTCCTGACCTGGACGCCTCAGCCTGCAGAAAGCCTGGAGCTAACAGCTGCTCCAGAGCCGCTCTGTAGGGAACATACTGCTTAACAGAGGAACATGCTTAAATGCATTACCAGTACAGCTCAGTTAGTGTCTGGAGATCGAGCTCTGGCACAGAAATAAAGTTTTGAAAGCTCCGTTCAATATTCGTTCACTTTCCTGTGCCTGCACACACTGAGCCCATAATTGGGTTAATCTTGCCATTTTATTTGCATATTTTTGTCACCCCTTATTTGCCGTGTTCTCTATTTGAAGCACTAACCAAAAAGTGGAGAGAAGAAGGAAGGATGGGAGGAAATCTTGGGATCTGCCCAAGTTGGAGAAATTTATGTTAGGTAAAGTCTTCCACACAGATGTGCTTTGCCCTGTGCCACCGGCACGGTGCGGCACAGCGGGGAGCTCAGTGCAGAATTTCCTGACACAGAAGGAACCAAAAAGAGTCATCGCTAACATATACCAACAGGGAGGCTCACAGGGAGCTCAGGGGGGATTATTTCTCCTCCCTGAACTTTATGGCAGTACCTCTGCGTCGTTAAAAGACCTTTGTGCGACGGTCTCCGAAGCAATCTGGTCACACGTAAGCCCAGCGCTGTGTTTGAAGCCATGGCAAAGATGCCATATAAAAAATAAAACCACACCAGGACAATCGGGGAGATTTGCCAGGAGCTCACCCTTCGTGAGAAGCTTGTGTTACCTTGGCATCACAGCCTGGCTTTTCCTCGTTTCCAGCTGCTTGGTGAAGCTTCAGCCCTGGACAATTTTTTTTCATCCTGATTTTCAAATGAAAACTCACCAAGTTATTCCATGTGGGGAACAAGGCAAAGCACAGAGTGGCTTGAGGGGAGTAAAGAAAGACTCTGGACCCAACCTCTCCCGGGAAACTTTTGCCACTTGCTGCACCCTCGTGCTCTTGTGGGACAACAGGAGAACTCCTTGCCAAAAGCTATCCAGCCACACTTGCAGCAGCACCAAATCCATCTCCAGAGCAAGTTACTGGAGCATTAGAATATAAAAGACCATAATTTATGCATTTGAAGCCATGTTTTTGATTATGTCAAATAGCGAGCAAAACCTGAAAAGTCTCTTTTATAGAAAACGTTAATTCTCTATGATGTTTTTTCCTTATAAAGAATGATTTACCTGTCTCTGGGGTAATGGTCTTTGTACAACAGAGCACATGTCTGTTCTGGTTCCTTACGTCTGAGATACAGATCCCAGGCAAACAGCTGTCCCGTGGTATCGTGGGGTTTTCATGACAAACGGGAATCCTTTACAGGCAGCTTTCGTTTTTTCATCTGAAAGCCTCAATACATTAGTACTTGCCAGAGTCCTGTGAACTTTCATATCTATTATGCCATCACCGCTACAAATGCTTTCAAATTAACAACCAGCCAGATTTCCTTTCTGTGACCAAGCAGGAAAATAAAGAGAAAAGACAGAAATTATTACATTACAGAATACCTTCCCTTCCGTCCCACTTAGCAATCGCTTTGTAAAGTGATATGAAAGGTTATTTACATGGGGATACCTCTAAGGGGATGAATAGGAGCAAACGCTCTGAAAAAGGATCACAGCTGTTTCCTTCCTTACCCCTTGCCGGTCTCCGCCGCTCCGAGCCGGGCTGCTGCTCTCCAGGCCGCGCTCGGAAGGGATCCTGACACAGCCCAATAAAGACTGGTGAGAAATAAGCATTTAAGCAATCTCATAAATTCATTAGCAGTGTCACTTCCTTTTTATCTCATTACTTTTTTCAATTCCCGTTTGGGGTTTTTGGTATCTTCACTCTATGGATGGGGGCAGGCACGCAGACAATGGCCCTTCCTTAAGGAGCAGGTCCGCTGTTACACTGGCAATAAGAGTTTCCAGGAAGAACAGAATATAAAGCAAGATAACGTTGCAAGAGGAACGTTTTATAGCAGCGTATTGCACAGCTCTCCCACCATCGCCGACACAGGCTTCCAAACACGCAGCCATGGCGGGATGCACAGCGAAAGGCTGGAGTTACCGTCTTTTCAGAGCATGACGTCAGGATCGGTCTATTCGGTGCCTCTGGCAAAAAGATCATAGATCTAAAAATAATGAGAGCGATATTGAAGAATTAAGGAAATTCACTTTCTATCTCTTCTCATGACTCTGAATTCTTCCCGTTAATTGCTCCGTCTTTTGACTGTGCCTTTTCAAACCCTTATCAATGGTCCCATCTGCTTGGCAATGAGAAGTGGAGGCGCAGTCTTGGATGAGGTCTTGCAGGGCTCTGAGACCTTAGATGGGCACCGGTGGGAGATCCCAACTCGGGCAACACCAGGGATCCCCTGGCCTGGCTGTCTACGGCTAAAATCTGGGTGAGTGACTCAATATCTTCAAAAACTGCCATGGTGAGTAATCCTCCAAGTTTTGGTGTTGCTCTCACAAACACAGGCTTGACAAATCTGTCTTTTAGACATCAAAGGATCACATTTGCTTTTAAAGTGGTGTTTAGTCATAATATGCTGTTCCTCCAGGTCAGTTGCACTGTGGGAAGGACACAGTCATTTCAAAATAAATGATGCAGGATCCGCTCCGCTAACCGAGACGCTTGAAAAATTGTACGTGCAGCAGATGCCAATGCACAGGTCATTTGTACCAGACACAACTGATGGTAGAGAATGCTCTGTGCTGGAAACGCACACAGAGAGTCTATTTCTGCTTTCGCGGAGGACAGAATTTTGCATTCCTGTACTTTTTATAACTCTTCCCTCATCCTGCTATAAATTGTGGCAAAGCTTTAGCCTTGAAGAACCGTGGCGGGAGAGCTTTCATCAAGGGGACTCCAGGGCCTGCTTCTGTCTCCTTTGTGCCACAGGTTCAACAAAAAGGGACCGCCGGGGAGTAGGTTCAGCCCCAATTTATACAGATAAATGGTGAGGCAAAAATCGGAAAAGTAGCAAATTTTATTACCCCTGTATTTCTGAGGCAGACTGCGCATCTTTGACCTCTTTTGATGCCCTGGGGACGTGTCTGTCAGGGCTGTTTCTTCTCATCCCTGTTTCTTACGTAGGTTTTAGCGTTGTATGTGAGGAGATCACAGCAGAGAGAAAGGAAGACACAAAACCTCTTTTCTCAGCCTTTTGGCTCCAACCCAAATATTTTAAACATTTCTGCTAGGGCTTGATTCCCCCGGCGAGTCTCAGAGCTCTCATCTCGGACTGCTATAAACCAAAGACTGTTTACATGAGATCAGCACATGCCCATATTGCTTTACACTTTACGGTGCGTGCACTTCATATATCGATAGCGTATGGGCAACCCAGCCCTGCAAGCCCTTTAGCCTTTTGATTGTTTAAGCTTTAGATTGTTTTTTTATTATTATTTAGAGGACAGGGGAGAAAAGCATGATGGAAGTCATGCAAATGGTTAAATGCAAAGATCTGTTGATGCTGTGAGACTGCTGGTAAATAATTTAACAAGGATCTTTAACAAGTCTCACTCTGAAGGAAAAAGTAGGCCCACTTTAAACCCTGCTTTTCCAATTTGGCCATCTAAATCAGTACTGCACTCCTTTAAAACAGCCAAACTTCGTAGGAATTGACATGGAGCGTCAAACGCGGAGTTCTGGTGGCCAAGCACAAAAGAGAAAAACGTGAGAAACTCCGTAACAGGCAAACGTGGAGTCAACTCCCTTCCCCTCAAAGAGATCATCCGAGCCCTGGAGACCATCTAAAACATTAAAGCAAGAGGTTTTGCCCTGCCCAACCATGGTTCATGTGAACTCTCCAGTGATGGCACTTCTCCACAGGAAGATTCTGCAAAGCTTTTGATAAGTTTATGGGAACACCTCATTGCATATTGCAAGTGTTCCCTTTACCATCTCTCTCCCAGAAGCATTTTATCCTCCCCAATAAAATACAACTAGAGATGTAACGTCTTGGGGTCTTCAGGTCCCTGACCGTACGGAGAAGCCTTCACTGGCGTGGTTGTTCCAAAGCCGCGGGTGAGGCTCGTGTGAGGAGTGTGGGGTCCTCACCAGGAGACACTTGATTCTCAGGGAAGGGAGCACGGGGCAATTAGTCACTGTAAAACAGTCTAAAGAGGCTAAGAGAATTAGGAATTGCCTAGGCCCCAGTAAAATCCAGTGCTTTATATGACTCGAGATGCAGTTGGAGGAATCTGGCTAATCTTTTACTCTCCTAGTAAATCATTCATTGAGGCCATCTGTGAAACATGAGAAGAGCAGCTTCAACCCAAGATTCCCGCTTAGCAAAGCTCTTACTAGCTTGGCCGGAAAGAAGCTTTCCTGATAAAGTTGATAGCTAGTCCAAGCCCTCACGATTTCCAGCAGCAGTAATCCTTCTGGGGAGATGAGAGAAGCAGCCCTTGAAGGTCCTGGAGCATGGCTGTGCATTTCTGCAAAGTTCAAGGGGAAAAAAAAAAAAAAAATCCACAGCACTTGCCGGGGAGGGCCTGGCCCAGAGGTGCATCTCTCAATGCTTTCTTTTCCAGCGGCCTCCACAGACAGGTCTGACAAACAGCCCTCAAACTGGTGGGTCACAGGCCCCTGGGGACAGGGAGCAACCACGGGGCTTAAGGAGAGCATCAAGGAAGAAATGTGGTGCTTTGATGGCCAAGACTGACCCATGGTTTTGGTCAAGGAGGGGCAGGGACGCCCATCTGGGAAGTGATATTCAGCTCTCACAGCTGAAACCAGAACCCAAACTTCCCTCTTTTGGGAAAGTTCGTGCCTGAATCAAAAGTACAGTGTGGGATCATGTCACTTGAAGAGGAATAAGTCATCCAGAACACTCCCACCAACTCTCCACGCCGTGCTGCTATCTATGTCCTCCACCCAGATTTGATTCAGTTTTTTAAGAAGCAGTTGGTCTTTCTCCACAGGCATTCCTGCTAACCTGGGAATAGAAGAAAGTGCTTCAGCAAATACTTCACAGGGCAAAACAAATAAAAATTTTAGCTTGCAGGAGAAAGGGGCTGAACACCTAACCACAGCATTCAAGAACATGAGTTACAAGCCGCCTCCTCCAGGAATTAAGACACTACAGATTTGATGACTTTTTTTCCCACATCTTCTAGTTTCCAAACTCTTAGGGTCTGCAATTCCCAGGTGGCTCAATAGGTAGAAGGAACAAAGAGTTTTAAAATGAAAAATGAGATGCCCCAACTCCTGGAGCCAAATACTTAAAGAGAAGTGAAGCAAAAACCCAAATAGGAGACAAAATAAGAGCTTAACAGGGCTGGAGGCACGAGCCTACAGCTTTACCTGGTGCTGGGCTCTCAGAGAAGGCAAGGCTTGCAGACCGGGAGGCTGAGCAGGTCCCAACTTTGAACTCTGCCAAACCCATGTTGTATAAATCCATAAAAATGCACCCCCTCCTCCCCTGCGCTTAAGCTAGGCAATAACATGCTTGGTTAAGTGTTGAAGTCTTCCAAACCTCTTGGTCCAAATTACAGCGCTCTTGATGACCAAGGAAAGTTGGGGAACTGACTATGTCTTGGACCAGCACGTCTAACAAACAGTAGGAGCTGCAGTTCCTAGAACGACAAAGATCTTCTCTGCTACGTGAACTTTAACCAAAGTTTGGTGTGATAATCCCTCCACACTGTGGTTTGTAAGATTTTAACTATTCTTTCTGTTTTCCGTGGCTATCTGGTGCTTGCTCCACTGAGCCTTGAGGTCAGTAACTGCGTGGAATACATCACATTTTCTGCCTTCTCCCTAAAACCTCCTCAGATCTAAGCAAAGCGGCATCTCATTAACCATTACACTGACCAGCTTCTTAGTGGTGCATTTTCTGTTGTGGAGAGAGAGAAGTCAAGGCGAGTATGATTGGAACTTGCTTATTAGTTTTAAAAACAAAGGGCTCTTCCTCTCCGCTTACTAAGTTTATAACTGTTGAAGAAAGTATCTTGCCCTGTGCATCAGCTAAGGTGTTAGGGAAATGCTTCTTCCATCTTATTATTAGTGTAATAATATGATGACACCGAACTGAGTGGTGCGGTCCAACATGACAGAGGGACGGGATGTCATCCAGAGGGACCTGGACGAGCTGGAGAGGTGGGCCCGAGCAAACCTCATGAAGTTCAATAAGGCCAAGTGCAAGGTCCTACACTTGCGTCACGACAATCCTCGTTATCAATACAGGCTGGGGGATGATGTGATAGAGAGCAGCCCTGCGGAAAAGGACTTGGGGGCACTGGTGGGTGAAAACCTGGACATGAGCCAACAATGTGCGCTCGCAGCCCAGAAGGCCAATCGCATCCTGGGCTGCATCAAAAGCAGCGTGGCCAGCAGATCCAGAGAGGGGATTCTGCCCCTCTGCTCCGCTCTGGGGAGACCCCACCTGGAGTACTGTGTCCAGCTCTGGAGCCCTCAGCACAAGAAGGACACGGAGCTGTTGGAGCGGGGCCAGAGGAGACCACGGAGATGATGGGAGGGCTGGAGCCCCTCTGCTGTGAGGACAGGCTGAGAGAGCTGCGGGGGTTCAGCCTGGAGAAGAGAAGGCTCCGGAGAGACCTTCCAGCCCCTTCCAGTCCCTGAAGGGGCTCCAGGAAAGCTGGGGAGGGACTGTTGGCAAGGGCATGTAGCGATAGGACGAGGGACAATGGTTTAAACTAGAGCAGGGTGGGTTTAGATGAGACATGAGGAAGAAGTTCTTTCCACTGAGGGTGGTGAGACACTGGCCCAGGTTGCCCAGAGAGGGGGTGGAGGCCCCATCCCTGGAGACATTCCAGGCCAGGCTGGATGAGGCTCTGAGCAACCTGCTCTAGTTGAAGATGTCCCTGCTGACTGCAGAGGGTTGGACTAGATGGCCTTGAGAGGTCCCTTCCAACCCAACACATTCTAGGATTCTATGATTCTAATAGACACGACAGATGTCCCTTCCTGTAACACTATTCTTAGCACGTTCTGCACCATCCTCGGTGGCCAGGGCGGTCAGCTGTGGTGGTCTCAATGGCAGGTTGGATTGTGCAAATAGAGCGGGTCTGGAAGGAGGAGCAGTGGGGAGAGCAGCCAGCGCCTGCTCCCTGGGCCAGAAGCAAAGTAGAGGAGCAGGAAGATGATATCCAAAGGGTAACAGGGAAGTGCTTGGCCTCAGCAAGACCAAGGAAGTCCCGTGGTCGTGGCACTGCAGAGTGCCCCAGCAGAGCTGCTGAGGAGATACGGCCCAGCACGGCAGAGCTGACGCAAAGAGGCGATCTCCTGCCTAATCGTCAGCTCCACTCTGAGACAGAGAGGTTTCCCACTGGTCAAACAGTTCCCAGCCAAACACCACCTAGCCCTCAGCTGGGAATGGGCAGCTCCTCCACAGCTTATAGCATTCTCCTTTTTCCATCTGACCAAAGCAGACCTGGAGCTTATAAACCTCTTTGGAGGCGTTCCTGGGCTGCAGCGCGGACGGGCAATGCACGAAGGGCAGGCAACATTTCACGAGTGGCGACCCTGGAGGAGCGGGTTCCAGAGAAGGTGGGAGGAAAGGGAAGCAGGAGGAGGATTACCAGGCCCAGAACCATTTGCCGTTGGCTCGTGGTTAGTATCTGTTCAGCTAACTGGCAATTGAGATCAACAGCTAGGATTTTTCCATCCAATCTAAGTGAGCTAGCAGTTGGGTTTCATTCAAGTAATTGTTCTAATGGATAATAATGTATTATTATGACTAGAGGGCTTATTACTAGAATGTTGTACTAAATTCAATAACCCGAACTCACCATATATTGTCCCTCTTGTGGGAGCTTCAGTTGTTTGAGAAGGAGCCTCAGAGTTGCGTGATCATCCCTAAAACCTTCTCGCCTAAGTTCCAACTTTGGAGAACAAGTTGTTCATCATATGCTGAATTCAGCCTTGGAGTAACTCCAGTGAAAACAAAAGGAGTAACAACAGGAATGGATTAGGCCCAATTGCTTTCACATTTCTCCAACTTGAATTTCCAATTCCAATACTAAAGGAGAAGTAAAAAAAAAAAACAAAAAACAAAAAAGAAACCCAACACATGGCACAGCGACAAATATACTTCAAAACGTACGTCTGTCTATGCTGTGACCTCATGCCCTTTGGAAAGCGCACCAAGGTGAGCTTCCACAACCTCACCCACAACCACAGCCCTGCTGGCAGCTGGCAGGAGCAGTATATATTCCTACTTCTGCCACTGGATTGTAACAAGTATTGCTCGGAATGGTCAAACCCATCCTGCAGTTCTAGGCTGCTACACTTGAGACTACTGACCTTGCACACGACCAGAAAAACCTAGTATCTGCCAAGCTGAGATAGCCAGTCACGAGGATTTCATTTCACAAAAACATACTGAGTAAGATTAAGTACTGCGTGTTCTGTACTGACCCCATTTTCCAGGGAGAGCTGGGCACAGATCGGGAGAGGGCACGGTCTCACCTACGAACCCGTATCTGGTAGATCATCACCTCAGCATTGCTCTGGTTAAACAGATGTCAACCAACGGAGAGCAAGTGGCATAAGGACCGAGACAGAGGACCCCAAGCTCCCCTGCTGGCTATTGAACCACGCTTTCTCTCGATGTTTGCTGCCCCACTCGCTCGTTAGCTTTTCAGTAAGTTCCTTCTGACTTTGACCTGCTGTTGCCTGCTGTGGCTAATAAGCCACGAGTGCGGAGTCGCTTCCTCTGGGCCAGTTCCTCCGCGCACGCTTCCAGTGGCTGCCACATGAAGTTAGCCTAAGAAAAAAAATGTTGCTCTTGTTTTCCCTGGAGTTATTCCCAGGCTATTCCAGTGTGTTACGAATGGGAAAACAGAATTAGCCGGTGATCAAAGAACCAAACTGCAAGTCAGGAGTCCTGGGTTCAATTCCTAGCTCATATTAAACCAACTCTAACCATGTGCCCTCTTTGTGCCTCCACACACTCTTTTGAGGGTTTTTAGTAATAATGATGACGCTCACTTAAAGTTATTCCGAAACAAATAAGAAATTTATGAAACATCACAGCGGCACAAAACGTTAAGCCCAGGTTTGACCCCCGAGCTTTACAAAGCAAGCGCACGGCTTCGTCCCGCTGACAGGCTGGAAGCGGAGGAGTTCAGCTCAGCTGCTATCTATCTAGCTCAGAAATCACTGCACATTGTTTGCAAACTTATCAGGAGTGACTTGAATCGTGAATTAGCTTCAGCAAGGCAGCTGGCAGGCTGCTGAAGCACACAATGCCTGCTGAATCCGCGCTTCCTGTCGGAGACATGCGAAGGAGAAGGCGAACTATGAAAGAGCAGCGAGACCGCTCCCAAACTCAAGGCAAAACTACGTGCAGCACGGGCACAGCAGGGCCAGTCACCGGCGCGGGGGCCAAACCAGAACTCCCAGCCGCGGCGGTGCTGATGGCACCCAGCCCTTTCCACGGAGAGATCTCCAAGCGCTTTGTGAAGATCAGGCTCGTCCATCTTCCCCCCACTCCCTGCTCGGCCGGTCAGATGGCAGAGCTGGAAGGGCAGCGGTCGGACCTCCCCAGACCCACGCCGGGACCCTGCCAGCAGCTCCCCACGCACAGCCCAAGGCTGGTGCTTGCTTATTTTGGCATCTTGGTTTGTGGTAAATCACCCAATCCACGTCAAAAGCAGCAGCAGACACCCAGAGAGGTTCCAGCCAGCCTCACCCGAGCGCTCACCCGGACACGAGAGCGGAGCAGAGCTACCTGCTCAGATGCCCATTCCACGCAGGCAGATGTTCCCCTTGTAGGTCATAAAGCCGGAGCCGCTGTAAATTCTCCAAAATCCAGGTCCGCGGGTGCCCGCACAGGGAAATAACAGAAAGATGCTTCCTGCGTACGGTCTGAGGGGAACACGGCAGCATCAGCGCTTCAGGAAAAAAAACCAAAACAAAACAGCTTGTGCACTGCAGTTCCCTGAAGCCAACTGAAATATGCCCCAGCACGCTTCTAAAAGACTTCACGGGGCTGGGAAAACAGCCAACGTGCAATATACTCCTAGAAAAGCTCCCTCGCCGTGAGAAGGGCCTTTCCAATCATTTCAGGTTGTTGGTACCTTTGATCAAAGTCTCCTCTAGCACGGGATCGTGTCATTCTTATAACCAAAGAGCATTCACCTTTTAATTTTAATCAGTTTGAAGGTTATTAGTACAATGAAGTCCAGACCTCATGCTGGAAAGTTAGCGTTTACTCTGAAATGAAGGGGATACAGTGTGAGCAAAAAGAAAGAAACCATTAGAAACTTCCAGCGATAGGAGCCGCAGGACGAAGGCAGTTCAGATGCGCTTCAGCCAGCATTGCCGCTGCTCATCAAACACCGCTCGGCACTTTGCAAGCCACGAGACGCCATCCTGTGGTCGTCCCCATCACCATTAACTTCTCCCATCTGGTGGGGAGCATCCAACGCAGTTGGATATGCCTCGTGTGTCCTGGCTCTCATGCTCACCCTAAGTCCTATACGCACTCTGCTCCTTGTTGCTAATGCAAAGCAAAGCTGAAACACTTCAGATACTCTCCAAAACACACCTGATAAGCCCCAAAAAGCGCAAGCTGTAAGACGCGGCTGTGGCACGGCTGGCTTGCTGTCTGCACGCACTTATACTACAACCCCTCTTCCTCAGCATGAGCCTTTGGTTGGCAACAAGGATAACCATGACACGGCACAGGAGAACCATTGCTGTCTCCACACCAAGCAGAGGGACCAGCCCTGCCCTGCCCTCTCCTTCCTGGGGGAGGACATTCCTCCTCCCGCTCCGCTGTGGTGCCGTCTCTACAGTTCCTGGTCCCACCAGATCCCCGACGCTGTGCCCGCAGCCTTTTGGGTATCTCCGTCCCACTCCCAGTTCCCCTCTCCCCCCATGAAGAGTTTGGCCCACTGCTGTCGAGGACATACCCTGACGTTTGATGGAAGCTGGTGATCCCCGTCGGTAACTACGCTGCTAAAGACTCGAAGCTGAGCATCCAGCCTTCCTTTGGTTGGCCAACAAATACATCTCTAACCTTCAAGGCTGACTCAAACTCGGTGTAAAGGGGCAGGAGGGAAGCTGTGAAGGTCCACACAGGCCCAGCCAGCCCTCTGTTCTCCTCCTTGCTGCCCAACCGGCCCACCCTACCCATGCTGCCTCACGTTGCTCCCGCTGCCGGCTCGTAGTACAGGAGGGGAAAATAAATAGGGAAAAAGAAAAGAAAAAAAGAAGTGACCAGCAGCAATAACAGTCCTCAAAAGGCAAATGTTTCCTATTACAGTGCTGGTTCTTTTGATGTCGCTTCTCCCACACAAAGCTGTTTCTTTCACAGTCTGTTCTTGCACACGAACAAGATGTTACACGTACTGTACGTCGCACATCCTCAACCCTTATTTAAAGCACATTTGTCCCTACTCCTTGTACTTTGTTCTCCGTATCGGTTTTCAAACCAGTACTCGTACATCACAGGCGCAGCGGCGTTTTTATTCTAGCTTCCCCTTGCACATTTATTTTTCTTCCAAATCCTTGGAGGTTCTGGTCATAAGTAGGGAAGTGTTGACACTTAACTAGGCTTGAGACTACGCTGCTCAGTTCATGGCAGTAGCTGAATTTTTCCAAAATTTTAGCGGCTTGTAGAGCAAAGGGTTTGCTTTGTCAGAGGCCAGACACAACATTTAGGTTTAGATTCAGATTCTGGACAAGTTAACTTTATTTAGTTATCGTTTTTGATACCACCTGCTTCCTACCTGTGTATTACAGAGCCTAACTTTTCCATATTGAAACAAAGCGTTGACCACGCGTTGCACTGATAAGCCACCACAGTTCTCACGACAAATTTAAATTGCAAATTATTTAGGGCAAGGCAAAAGCTTTTTGTCCTAGCACAATGGGGTTTTCATAAGCTGCATTATAAACTACCCCAATACAAATAATAGCCTGGTGCTTCTGCCAACTTACTTCACTTGGGGGAAAGTTCAAAAGCGGTGGGGACCACGGCAGGACACAGGAGGCTTCTTTAGGTGATGCGAGGGTTAATCCAGGCAACTTCTGCAAAAACAAACGCGTGCCATTGTCTCCAAGATTCATTTGACTCATGTTTTTAAATACGAGTTACTTCTGCGTAAACTACATCCAAATGCCTTGCAGAATTAAAACACAATGGCTAATTCTCCCAGAAGACACACATTGCGTTATCGGAAAAATAATCAAAAATCCCAAACTCTGTTATACGCCCAAATGAGAGACACGCAAAAACCCGCGAAGTCCACCAGGAATTTTACCACAGCTATATGGTAAAACACTCAACCTACGGTAATTAATAGCTAATAATAACAACTGTGTTTGTATAAAAGGTAGAAACCTCTTGGCCCTCAGAAATAACCTAAGGGAGACTAAAGGTGTTAGAATTATTATGTAGTGTAAAATGATGCTTTTTAGACAGAAAGGGACTGCTGGACAGCCTGGTGTCACTGTCACCGCCTGTCGAGTCACAGGGGGTTGTTACTACAAAGCGGTGTCCAGAGCCCCGAGACGGGCCGTGCCCATCTATTTGCCAGAGATTAACAAAACTTGGGGCCTTTCAGTACTAAGTTCTTTCCTCACCGTGAGGAGAAGTGTTTGGGGGTGAAAGCGTATTAGATTTTGTTGCTGTTACTAATGATATGCTCAAAAGACCATCGCCTGCATTTAAAAAAAGAGCCTGGTTATCAAACCAGCCAAATTGGTTTGCTAAAAATGGGCATTTCTTTCTTCTGCGTTTTCAGGTCTTATTTCTTTGAAAACCCGGCAATCTCGCGTGATCACCAAAGCTAACACGCTTTCGTCGTTAATAGCAAGAACCTCCCTACTCTGCATTTCCAAACTTTCTACCGCATGGAGAACAAAACCAATCGCGCCAGGTTTAAGACGAGGAGGTTGGCCCTGGCACGCTAACCAGGGGCAAGACTCAAACCCAAGGCCCAACAGGCCCCATATCAAAAGGCTTTGGGATCTAAAAAGCACGTAATAAAAAGCAGCTTTAATGCAAACCGGTTTGGATTGAAACAAGAGACTTCCGTTAAGTGCCCAGTCCGCTAATAAAAAGGATCGCCTTGAGGTACGCGTAGCAGTGGGACGTGGGAGCGGGGGGCAGCTGTGTGCATGGGGAAGGGCAGCCCGGCCGCCATCGCCCGCCCACCCGAGGGCTCGTCCTCCGCAGCGGGAAGCAAACCCAGGCCACCGCGCTTTAACCAGCTCTGCGGCCCTCAGAACCTGCCCTCAAACACCTACTTTTGATTTTAGCCCGATGACAAAGGTCCCAGCCATGACTTAGATAACCGGCCCTTATGGAAACCCAACCCCACCTCCCTGCCCCCTCCAAGGACACCTAAACCCCAGACAGCGGCTGCTCTAACTCAGACTTGCAAGCGCGGCTCGCTCTTTTGGGGGTGGATTGAGCGAAACAGCCCTAGCCTTGCCAACAAAGAGCCTTTTCCTCCAAGTCTGAACGGCGCAGACCCTCATCAAAGTCTCAGTTCCTCGAAAAACGCGTTTTCCACTTGAAAATTAGTTGGGTAAGCTCAGGGCTAAAACTCGAATTTAGTCAAAAGAGAGAGTTACAACGTCCTCCTCGCTGGGTCATCTGGTACCTTTGGTGACCCATCTTCCACCAGTCCCCGAATTCGCTAAGGATTATTTAGCGGATCTCAAGAGAGACTGAAATACTGAATGGTAGGCAAAGTCCCCCTCCACTCCCCCCGGACAGCTGCCATTTATAGAAGAGCCTTGGAATACAAGAAGCAGTTTGTATTGCTCCAAAAATATTTCTTGGCCTTTACTCCAAAAAAGCAAATGAAACAGTCCTATGACTTCATGAAATATTTGAACCCATATTAATGCAAAGCTTTTTCTTTTTTTTTTTTTTTATTATGAAGTTACCGGGAAGATTATAGTCACATGAATTTCCTCCAGGAAAAACAAGTTCTCACCTTTGTCGTCACACCAATGTTACTAGCAGGGCCCACAGATAAGAATGTGAATATTTGCACAAAAATCATTTCCCAAGACTAGTCTATTGTGTTTGTGCACCAGAACACGGGAGTTCCAAACCCGCCCGAGCCTGCTCGAGTTCACCTCCGCGTACAGCCCCCAACGTGGCTCTGGCCGGAGAAACGTGCCAAGCTGAAGCCTTACGTTAAAAATGGTTTTTAGCGTTTTGAGTTGTTAAAATGAGTACTCTATTTTTATCATGACTTTAATAAAAACCCCACTTTACTGTTTTTATACAGTATAGCTTTGCGCATTTCAAGCATGAGTTTTCCAATAAAGTCTGCAGGACTCAGATTTACATCCTCACCCACTGACAGTTTAATTACTTTCATTGTAGGAGAAAGTTATTTAATCACATACAGTCAGAAAAACAGCCCCTTAAATACAGGCTTTTGGGCCCGTGATCCCCAATTTGAAATTCAATGAAGGAGCATGAAACATGCATACTGTGATCCATTTCCTGATTCAGAACACTTGATATTATCAAAACATAGAGTTCCACAGCTGACACGCACATTTTTCTAAACCACTAGTAAAACCCTTCCAGCATTTTAAGCCCACGAAATGAGGATTCAGCGCGCGTCGGCTATGACCTAAAGGCAGTGCTAGTCAATGAGCCGAACACGGACCCACACCGTAATACACCGCTAATTAACAGAGTAAAACCAGTCCATCTAAAACGCTGCTTGAATTACGCTGGTCTTGGCCGGTATTTTAAACTTTCACCTCAACAGTTACAACATTAAAGATAAGTCATCACTGGTGATTCTCAGCAAGAGATACGCGTTTATGGTTCCTTATTTAAAGGAAAAATAAAGGGGAAGGAAAAGACAGGAATTCTCAGCCACTCATCATGGCAGTTCAGCACAAATAACTCCGCTCAAGTCATAAAAACCAGCTGTTAAGTCTCAATAGTTATATATTAAAGCCAACCACCAGCACCAGCCTTCTTCCCCAAACTGGTATCTCATTCATTACAGACAAAGAGAGTTAAACCCAGAAACACAACTTTTAGTCCGTTTGAGTGGGAGCGGGCCGTGCTAGCCTTTACGCCGCCAAGAGATTCTGTAAGCGGCAGCAACGCGCATGCAGGTAAGCGCAGGTATCAGCTGTCAAGAGTATTAGAAAACAGTTTTGAAATGAACAAGCGGTCTTACGGCTACGGGTGTGAAACAATACGGTCCTAAATGGGACCTATTATGTTACACAACCACATTAATTCTGAACCAGACACAGTGTGTGCGTGTGCTCTGTATATATTTTATAGAAGAGCGATGTCTTCTGAGGAGCAGAGACTAGCCAGAACACTAAAAAAAAAAAAAAAAAAGCTGTAACAAGAGCGAGTATTTGTGCGTTTGCTTTATGAAGCTTACATTCTAATGTTTACAAAAGCCAGCACTTGTATAAGACTCTCCACTAACAAACAAATCTGGAATACATCAATTTGTACAGGTAAGTCAGCCAAAAATCAGCAATAGCTATGCTCTTCTGGGTTTTAAGAAAGCATGCAACAGGTTTCCCCCTTCTGCCACCCCTTGTTCAGATTTCCAAATGACAGTACCAAGAAAAGCACGGCAGAATGCAACCGGGGCGCAGGCAACGTGTCGAATTTTATCACAGACTGTTTACCAATATTTTTGCAAATGTAAAAGCAGCCTTCTTTTAGCACCGAGAAGGCAGAGAAGACACAAGCATGAATAAAAAAAATAATTAAGCGATTTAAGACATCAAAATTCAAGAAATAGCACTGTGCGCATACAAATAAAATTAACATTCAATACTGCAGAGCTCCTTTAAAAATGGCACCAGTGGACAATATTTTACAATATGCACATTTATTTGAGGTGGGGAACTAATGCTCCACAGGTGAAAATGATATTACAAATAATAGTGCCGCTGTTGGCCCATTATGGTACTACTTACAATTTAATGGAAACACTTTTAAAAATAATCTGGTATGTACACGTCTTCTGGAAACTCAACGGCTTCTTCAGAACAGGAAAAAAAACCAAACCAACCCCTACGGTTCTCCCCCTCCCCTTTTTAGCCAGACAGTATTGCCAGAGATTGTGCTCACTTGTAAAGCACATAATCTTACTTTAAATTCAGTGCTATTTTCTTTCAAAAAGATCAGAAGTTGCACTTTTAGATAACAAAAGCATTTATGTTACAAACATTCAAAAATGGAAGCTTATGATTCTGGCAGAAAACGTTGCGTATTAAATACAAACCAGCCAGCAATTACTGAACATAAAAAACTTATTCAATCATAAAAAAATACTATAATTCATCACCACAGACTTTTTACATAGTTATAAATAATAAATAGCATAACACAGTAGATTACAAACGGATTTATTTTGCCCCGTTAAAGTCTTTAAAAGGTAAAATACCTATTGTCTTACCTCAGACTGACCAAGGTACTGTATCAAGACTACTCATAGCTCAACTCTAACTCCTTCACCAAACGATTTGCAGAGCTCGTATTCAATCCAACCTCTCAAGTCTCTCCTCGGGAATCGAATGCTCACTTTGCTCTCTGCCCTGCTCACGACCAAAGGCGTCGCCGCTGTGCGCAGCGGAGGGTGTCACTCCGGCTGCCGTTCTCCCAGCAGAGCCGGGGCTGCCCGCGGCACCCCGCGACGCAGCATGCGCCTGGGAAAGGAACACTACGGAAAGCAGCATCGACGCCAGGTTCTGGTAAGCAACTCTATAGACAAGCTGTACACAAAGGACTTTTCCCACCCACCCCTCTGGTTTACATTCCGTAATTCTGTAACAATGTCCCCTAAGGCACAAAAATCCCTATGACCTCAATGCCACAGGAGACATCGACGGTGCCATACGTGGTTCTCCTACACAGTAGTTTAAATAGCTTAGTTATCTGCACTGTATGTCTTAGATCGAGGCATGCATTCGTTTTCCTTGGCCAAATCTTGCTGAATATTGACCTTATTTCTTACAATCTGCAGGATAAAGGAACTGCGGAGAGAACTATGCAGCTATTTTAATCACGTTTGCAGAGTATTATTTCTTCACTGATGGCAAAAGCGCCAGTCATGAGTTATTTTGCTGTGGGTTGTTTGGGGGTTTTTTTAACGTAATAGAATGAGATTTCCAGACCCACTGTGGTCTTCTGTAATAAAAATGACTAGCAGCACTAAGAAAAGAAAAGATTTTTTTTTCTCCCTTCTGTAAGAGAATTTGAGGCTAGTGACTGAAATAAACCAAGGAGAATAGTTTTACTCAATGGTAGAAGTGCCAGAGAATAAATTAGTATTTTCAAATCCTTCTGAACCGAATTATTTCCCTAGACAGTGACCACGATAATAATAGAAGTATTTTCCTAAAAATTGCAACACTAATAGGTAGATACCTATTCTCAGAATCAAAAAGTATATGCAAGTTCCTGAAAGCAAAAAGTTAGTATAATCTGAGCAGACATCTTGTCTAAAAAATAAATTCGCAAAACCAGACATGAATGTGGTCTACAATGTCCATTAAATGGATAAATCAAAAATCACTGTAAAGTCGCCAAGGATTACAGTTACAATAATTTTTCCTTTGAATAATCCACGTGTTAATGGTTCAAGGATCAGAGTTCGTTTCTCCGTACGAGCGTACAGTAAGGGAACAGCACAGCCAGACACTGACTCAGAACTTAAGTCACTTCGGTGAGAGATCATCCATCAAAATGAATGAAGAGCACGAGTTTGAGCACGTTACGGGAGACTCCGTGGTTATGCTGCCTTTAGTCAGTGAGTCAGAGGAAGAGCCAACACTGCTGCTGCTCCCATCGAGAATATCCGAAGACAGGCTGGGGAAAAAGAAAAAGGTTATCTAGCAAGACGGGCACGATGGCTTTGTGTACAAACCTAACGTACTTTCGTCCTTGTAGAACAGATGTAGGAGACCTATACTACCACTCAGTCTTTTCTGCAAGACTGGCAGCCCTGAATTCTCCTTGTTTTCTGTAGCATGTTATATATATATTCATGCTCCTTACGGGAATGAGGAGCAGAATTTGTATTTTTTTTTTTTAACATGCAGAATAAACTATGACTGATTTTAATCAGTTATAGAATGGAGGTGAAAACTAACGAGAATAAAACCTTAAAAGGAAAGGAGTAATAAGAATCTAATCAGCAATGCAGCAAAGATGTCACTAATTAGCTCGTATGTTTTTTAATGTTGCACTGCACAAAGCAAGATTTTGAAACCTATTTTTCCCCTTGTAAGTAAGGAATTCCTCTGTTTGGATTTTGAAGTCTTGATACAAGATTCCAGAGGGCACGTTAAATTGATGGTTTTGCAATTCAGCTGGAAGCAACATGGAAAAAAAAAAAACATTTTGAGGCACTTTCAAGCCTGTAGGTAAATTGAAATGATCGTAACATGGAGTTGATATTTTAGAATACTTTGTATCTGACTCTTGACAAAAAGAGAACTCAGCTTTTTCTGATCACAGTACAGAAAGGAGACAGACACTAAAGATCATGAACGTATCAACGTGAACTGTGTAACTGCAGGAACCATTCACGCACACACTGTATGACCGCTGCCTACAACACAGCGAAATGATGAAGCATCTTTGAGGCGAAGTAACTTTGCTTATGAACCAACAGGGATTTATAACAGTTATATTCAAGATAAAAATTTTGATACACAAAATCTAGGCTAGAGTCTGCTGAGGAATAATGGATCAAAGGAGCAGGAACATTGTCACACTACACTACCACAGGAACAGTTCCCCGGAATACGCATATGCAAGCTACACACAAAATATTTTTTCTGGAAAAAACAAAACAATCCAAGCAAGCTTGTGATAAACGCACATTCCCTGTTTCAGCATTTCGGGGTGCATGAAATAGTTTACCATGAACTGAGATCTGTCAGATGTGTAACATCTGGAGAAAGCATGTTGGTTGTTCCTTGAAAAAGTCTCTTTGGCTGACTTTCAGTTTCCATTTCACCTAAGGAAAACAGTGCAAATAATCAAACTCACTTGAGTCTCTGGAACGCCCAGTCAATATTTGTCTATTGTAAGAGGGAGGTTGGTCCCACAATAGAGCAAGGTTGCACCTGTAACACGGTAAGTCCTCTAATTCAGCCAACAAAACACTTGGGTAAGACATTAATTTGATGCTAGCTGTTGTTTAACCATCCAGTCCGTCCTTAACTAATGCTTCAACAGCTTCTGAGGGGCTACAATGATCTTAAAGACACAAAACAAGGCACTTGCTATTTAGACTACAACCAGACAAAATAATCTAAAGCAAACTAATTACTGTGACTTAATTTTAAGTAAGTATTTGAGATGAGGCAACTGACATAAGCCAAAATATGGACATTAAAATTCTTAGTGATTGTGAAAATGGGAGCAGCAGCTTGGTTCAGTTTCACCCTCCTGCGTACAACAAATTCTGATGCGTACGTACACTCTGACAGAAAAGCTGAATAAAAAAAAATTGGCATGTGTACGTGTTTCCACTTACTCATCATGGATCAGACTATCTTTGTACCTGTAATCATCTACTGACATTAAAAGATTAAACATGATGAGGAGAATTCATGTAAACTGGTTAGTATAATCTGTCCCGAGAATGAGCTAGCTCATTAATCGCTTCTGTACAATAGACATATTGGAAATATCACAAACTTGCCAATAACAAGCTTACAGGAAAAAACCAAACCTCTCAGCTACAGTATATTTTAATTTTTACTTTGGCAACAAAACCATATGAAGTGAAAAGCTGTCTGGTGTTTTACCTACACTTCAAAGCAGTTGTGGTGTCAGTTTGAAGAGCAGACAAAAGTTAAGCATTATACAAAACCAGTATATATTAACATGTTATGCAAGAGAATTATACTACCATTCATTTTATGTAAGACTGATAACCCCCCCCCAATTTCCTATTTCCTTTAACCCACAGGGATACATTTCCTTCTTTGAAGGGAAGGAATAACAACTTCTACCAAGTGATGGGCAAAAAACATTTATGGAATACTTGGTCTTATATAAAAATGAAGAAAAGCCAAACCACCGACTTAGGTAACTCTTTTGCCACCTGAAATGTCAGAGAAATCTGCACCGCCACAACACATCGCCATCGCACACTCTCCCCGCATTAATTCCCTACAGCAGTGTTCTTCAACACATCTCTTTCTTCCCTCCACGCATCATGGTGGCAATTTGTTACTGTATCTCACATCTGTAGAATATGAACCATAAAGCTACTGCTAAAATTTGGAAAAATAACAGGATTATGTATTTCGGAAAATACTTCAGGTTCACTTAAATGGATTACACGTTTTAAAATTAACTAACATTTTGAAAAATCCTTGATATTTTGAGTAAAAAAGGGAAACTCCCATCTCCACTCTGTAAAAGATGCTCCACACGCGCACGTGGATCGGGTGAGGAAAGCCTGCCCTTTAGCTGCACTCTTTTTAATACTATCTTTGTAAAGTCTATTGACAAATGTTTAAAAGTAAAACACAGCATGAATATTTATTCCCTACTGATCCCTGAGCCTGATAAACTTTTGTTCCATTTTAATGCCTCTAAAATTCATAGAAAATAACAGCCAAGTTACAACTGGCACTACGAGAAAGCTTGTCTCTCTCCCCTGTCAATTTGATATAAATTAGACAACATTATCTGATAGGAAAAGCCGTCCTAAAAAACACAATACACAGTAACTTTTCTTGAAGGCTAAATATAATTCTTGTAAAATAAAAGGACATGCTTTTGCTGCAGTTAAAAAAAAAAATAAATGCAGGAAGTGTAAGCATCGCCAGAGGCACAATTACAGATATCTCAATCTTACAGTTCTGCTATGGAGACTTGTTCTGGGATGTCATTTGAATATCCTTAACACAGAATACTTCCAGGAAAGAATGCAGTTGTCCCCCTTCAGGAGGAAAGAGCACTGATCTACTGCATTTCTCTAAACACTCACCTTCTGAAGTTTCAGAGTAAAAAAAAAAAAAACATTCAGTTCTAAGTTTAGAAGATACTGCATGATAAGCAACATTCCTGAGATGATCTGAAGGGTGCGCACCGTACAGTGGTACTCTTAGGAATGTCAGGGCTTACGAATATTCGTAACATCTAATTTGTTGTGGAATAAAGTTTGCCTCTTTCAAGCAGCAGCTGCTTTTAAAGTTTTTCATTCTTGTGTTTTAGACTAGCTACTTTACATTGTATTTTTAAGTTACAACTGGCAAATTGCACTTCAGTGCGGATACAAGAGCATTATATTTACAGAACAGAAAAAATATGGAAAAGAGAGAAGCGTATCCAAGCTGCAAAACTAAATCCATATTAAAACACCTGATAATGTAAACGCACATACCTTTTCTTTTAATGGGGCCAAGAACACTGGGCCTGATACAGTTGATTGGACTTTGACTCCTCCTGCTAGAAAGAGAGAGAACACTGATAGGCAGGTCTGTAAATGTTCCAAGTCTGAACACCACCATACATAGCATCAAAGCAACACAACCACATCATACGAAGTGTTCTTTAGAACTATTCCTCCACAGCTGGAATGCTTAGAGAATCTAAACACATAGATAACAAAGTGCTGCCCATTAGAGAAGATTATCTGCCACACAATGTTGTAGTCAATTTTCCAGGGTCTTCTCCTTCCCTTAGCGCATCACATCCTCACTTCATTTCTAAATTGTGTGTAATATTTACACAAAATTTATATGCTGACAAAGTTAATAAAGTTCACTTGAAGTACCCAGGAATTTCCTCACAAGTTACCAAGTCTAGTTGACACAGGCTCCTCTAAGAGCACTCACTTAAAGCCACCATTGGCAAAGGCTGACCTTTAAGAGCATTTTTACGTGGCAATACTTCAGCTAGAGAAGACTCAAGTCTCTTTTAACGCCTTAGCATCAGTTTTAACTAATCTTTGTGCTAGCCTTTGGATAAATTACAATTTAAGCAAATTTATACCTGTTACTTGCAGATGCTACTTACTTGGAGAATCGCCTTGTTGGACTGGGAATAGGACTTGGAGGTAATCCATTACTGCTCACAAACATTTGCAACGATGGTGAAAAACATTGCTGCAGAAGAAGTCACATTACGATGCTTCAGAATTTCCTTTTAAATACTCAAGGGTTTCCCTCCACCCTCCAAATGAAACGTCCCCAATTAAAGAAAAGCTAGTGATGGAATAAGGAAGAGATGACCAAATGCAATCTTAAAGGCATTAAAACTTAACTTGCAAAAATATCCTGGCTAATGCAATAATGCTTAGATTAACCTAAAATTCAAACCCACAAGAAAGCTAAAAATGAAATACACGCTGTTTTCTAAATAAGACTGTTGTGTCTGTTACATTTAGAAGTAGTAGTACAGTCCTCAAGAATTACTTCTTTCAAGGGGCTTACTAAACAAACAAGCTGAGTTTACTCAAAAAACATCCGACCTGAAAAATGAATGCAATATTCCAGAGCAGAACAGAGTATTTAGCTCTGTGGCTCTGCAGTGAATCTGAGCCTTGCCCAAGAATGCCCATAGCTAATCATAATCATCTGTCTTGTTATCTACTACTGCTTTACAGTCGTGATTCCAAGGGCACAGGACCAGCTGCCAGCATCAGCGTTATACCAGGAACACATTTTCCCAGCACTAATATGTGGCTGCTCCATGCATCAGTACTGGTAGAGGCGTGCAATAAAAATAGTAGAACAACCAAAGAGGGTGAGTGAAAACAAGGTCAAACAGCCCATCTTTAAACACAGTGCCATCTTCTCTGTGCTACATTTTAGTTTTCCAGTCCTTGCTGGAAAAAGTAGTTCATGTTGTCTAAGATCCACCTCTTCCCTTTTTCCAGCATGAACCATCAGTCTTCACTGCAAATTCAGCACGCCTGAGTCCTTCACAGTGAGTTTATGCCTTCCTTTCCGTAACCGAAGGGCATATTTTCATCCTCCTCACCACACCGATTTGCAGCTTTTGGTCTTTGCCTACACTCTTATTCTACAGATACGATACATTCTGATTTTGGTGCTTCTTCCCCAGCATCCCCCTACTTGTGCAGCTGAGGATCACAGCCAAATCTGATTACTCTAGTGACCCCTTCCAGCTTCCCTAGAACCAGAATCCTAACCCATCCAAACATCGCACAAAGAGCGGCAACTGAAAACACTCAATGTGACAGAACCAGCACACTGCTTAAACTCTGCAGCTCTAAGACGGTAAGCATCTGATTCTTAGAAATCAATAAAATGTGGGTTTGAGTTGGAGGGGTTTTGTTGTTTGGTTGTGTTTGTTTTTTTTTAAAAGCTATCAAACAATTTGTGAAGTTACACGTCTTCACCGTTCACCTTGGTCTAAGATGTTCTTTCCATTTGGTATTTCACTTATCCTACCTTTCCTATTCCTCTTGTCGGCGAAGGTGCAGGCGAAACTGGAATGAAGTCTATTCGCTTTGGGGAGGAAGATTTCTCAGACTTGTCCAAGTCATTGTCGCTCTGTAAATACAAGGTTTCCACGTTAACGCTGGCACAGGATATTACCTGAAAATCCAAGGCACAACCTTCTAATGGAAAGTCACTGGGTCAAATGCACAAATAGCTAAACCAGATGAACTTAAGTTCTTCTTATATTATTTTCACAGTTAATTCAGCTCTTTCCCTTAAACTCATCAGTTGAGCATAAAAGTAGAATTAAATAGGAAACATCTATAAAGAGATTACCAGGCTCAAGCTTTCCTCCCATGACTGGCTTATCTGCATTGCTGTTTGCACTTCCCTAGAACACAAAAATTCCCATCAGTAGCTACAAAGAGGATAACTCTGGCTATTTTATCATCTTGTTTCAGTAACACTCACCTTTCATGTGCTGTTTCTCTGTTCATTAAATCCACTCCTTCCTCCTGAAGGAGATAAATGTCTTAAGTCTTCCCATAACATTTGATTCATCACAGGTACTCGGGACCAACACTCACAATTCAATAATTTGCCATTAGAATTTAAATATGAGCAGTAAGAGCACTCCAGAAAGAGAAGACTGCTACCAGACCAGCTCACTGTTTCTCTTGAATGAAACAACACTTCAAAAATGCAAGGTAGTTTAAACTCGACAATAACTCTTGCAAGGATACTTCCATGTTGAAATTAAGTCTTAAAAGAGACTCTGTTTCCTCTAGTACTTGAAAAACTCAATAGGAAAGAAACTCCCATTACGTAAATACTTCAATATTATATAATACTTTTCATGCCGTTACTAAATATACAGATAAAAATTACACCTACCCTCCTGATCTGATGAAGTCGGCTACTAGGAATACGAATAGGAGATGATGACAACAACTGAAAAAAAGTGACAGCCACAATAATTAAATCACACATCAACAGCTTGCACGCATCCTATTTACCACCACCTGCACTCTTAGTGAATTAAAAATGAGCTGTACAACTACATATGGGTGACTCAAATAATGCTGCACACACAAAACACTGGCCTTCAAGAGAAAAGACTTGTTTTACCACTTACAAATTCATTCTATCGCTCAGCAAGTGGCACAGATCTCAGACTTCCAGGCAGATACTGCTTAGCACCTCAAATACACAAATAGCTACGTACGCTGTTTAGACAAGTGAGGTATTCCAAAGGAAACTACGAATACGATACAATTCCCTGCTGCCCAGGGTAAGACGACAAACTCCTGTACTAACTAACTCAACCAGTTGGCTATTATAAAGGTGAAATCTCAATGTTTCATCTCAGCCTTGAACAACATTCTCTAAAACTTTACTGTTGCAATTTTTCAGTTGCATACAATTTTATGCATCTAATTCCTCTGGAACTTTGGCTTACCACCACATGGGCCAGCAGGTTCCACTCAGGATGCCCATGTGCCTACCGTAACACCTACTGATTTGAGTTCCAAACCTTTGGATTCTTATTTTTAAGAAAGCTCATAACAGAAGATTTTGAACCAAAACGTCATCTCGCTTCTTCTGAACAGAATAAAATGCATAGAAGAAATGTATTTCAGGACTTTTAAGTTCCACTGGTTTTGACAAAAGCTATTTCCCTCAGATGAGAAAGAAAAATTTTAGTGGAAAAGAGCATATAGACCTTCCAGTTGACAAGGAAACAGTCGAAAAAAGAAATGTAACATTTTTGAGAAGTTAAGTAACTGCAGTACTGTACACTACCAGACTTATATGATAATGGGCAAAATATCACCCAGCAAATTACATTTCTTTAAATGATTTTCTGACGTCTAGTGTTCAGCCTTTGCAAAAAAAAAACCCAACCCAAACCAAAAAGATCGTCCCCATCAAAAAAACAAACCAACAAAGACTTGTAACTCTCTTTCATTTTTACAACAAATTAAAACACCCTTCCATGGCTTTTAATTGTAACAGCAGTTTTCTCTTCCAACACAGTCAGGTCTAAATTAACTCTGAGCCTGTACTTAATACTGGGAATCACGCATGCCTCAGCTACTGCTGTCTTCTTGGGGACATACAATTAATACACCAGTATTATTTCATTGTAGGTTGCAGTCACAGCGGAAAAAAAAAAAAAAATGCATATTCTGCAGCCAGGAAGGTGGCTAGGAGGCTTGGTGCAAACACAAATCAAGTTTAACTTCATTTCTCCAGCCCAATTACTTCTCGTTAGATGTAAACAAAACATGCTCAAGATTCCTTACCATACTGTGACGGCTCATAACTGTTGTACTGTTCCTGCGAGTTCGCAACACGTAAGGTTGAAAAACCTGCGAGTTGTCACTGACGGGAGAAAGAAAAAAAAAAAGTTTTGTGAAGAACTTTCTTAGGAGTGCTTTACATAAAGCTACACGGCGCTGCCCTACATGCTCTCATCTCCAGGGCACCAAAAACATCCATTTTGTTCCAGCAGAAGCGCCGCTTCTAGCGAAGGACCCAGCAAGCGCTTCTCCGCTGCCGGCCCGTGGCGACCGCACACGGCGGCTCCGCGGTCACCAGGAGGGACCCAGAAACCAGCGACACGTTTCAGAGGCCGCCACCGCGCAGGGGCCTGCAGGAAGCGCGGCCGGCGGCGGGGCCGGGCCCGCTCCAAGGCCGCAGGGGCCCCGCTAGCGGCGCCCGGTGCTGCCGAGCCCTCT
>VXBH01006534.1:101946-209890 GCA_013400035.1 Rynchops niger | reverse complement strand
AATAGGCTGCCCAGGGAGGTGGTGGATTCACCATCCCTGAAGGTGTTTAAAAAAAGGGTAGATGGGGTACTTAGGGACATGGTTTAGAAGTGGCTTTTGTCAGGGTAGGTTAATGGTTGGACTTGATGATCTTAAAGGTCCCTTCCAACCTCAGCAATTCTATGATTCTATGATCTGCAGGGTGCAGAAAATTTTGCATCTTCTTGGATGCAAAACTGTCAAAAGGGTTTAAAAGTGGGAAGAGAGGGGAGACAGAAATGAGACACTGGACAGTTGTCTGTGATGCTATAGAAAGATAGTAATTTTAAGTATGGCTGCACTGAAGAGGTGATTTTTTTGTGTGTGTATGCTTGACCAATTGCCAGATCTGAGATGCAAAATGGATGGGGCCTTTTTCACCTCTTCCCATCACCCCATGCTTACTGCAGGTCAGTGCAGAGCAGCAGCTCAGTCAGAGCAGCAGCCCGGTCTCTCATTTTCCTCTGTGCAAGGACACACATGATACAGTCTCCAGATGACCAACAACCTTTCTTCCAGCCCAAGCTATTTGGCTTGATATGGGGGAAAACAGATAAAAATTAGTGCCCTGTGACAGAACTGAATACCAGACTATCTGTGTTAATGCTCACTTCTCCAGGAAACAGCTAATTTGGCATTCAGTTACATGACATCATTTTCGTGTGACAAGACTTGCATTCAAGCCAGCAGCACTTAGAACCACTTTTTAAATTATCATTGACTTCTCTATGTACTGTCAAGTCTATTTCTTGTGTTAGAGGTTTATTTAATTGAATGGGAAGATGCTGAAAGAGTTGTGTGTATTCACTTGTTAAATACACTGGACTCCTCACCTTTGTGTTTGCATTGTTCCAGTACATTATCCATGAGGCTACAGCAGATGAGGGCTGAGTGAATAATTACTGATCATCTGAACCAGAAAGGCCCAATTTCAAAAGGATGCAGGTAAACTGAAATGGTGGAAATAAGAGACCTAACTTATATTGCAAAAACATCCTACTCTGCAAGCGTGTGACCCCGGAGGCAGGTAGCATCTGTAAGCAGCTTCCTTGGTTTTTGGCAAGGTTCATAGGTACAGCTTTGCATGGGCAGAAAGCTTTGTCCTGGGGCACATGCCCAGAGGCTGAGCCCAAAGGCAGCCCAGGACCCCATCGGGTGTCTGTTTCAGGGCATGCGTAACAAGTGAAAAGGCCTGGACTCCTGTGAGGAGTCTGTGACACTGTGAGGCCATAGTCTTTCAAGGTGAGGGAGGAGAAACGCGATTTTTCTAGAGTCACTTGGGCATTTGGGGAGGAGTTGGGTGATTCAGGGTACCTGTGCGGCTGTCCTGAGGTCATCTGCAGAGTTGGTGTCTAGCTGCCTCCCTGCACATGTGTCTTGGGCCAAATCTGTTTGCTCCTGCCGAGGGTCAGTTGCTCAATATTCAGCTGTAACACACGTATGTGTGAAGACAAAGCAAACCCTTGGATCAAACCAACGCATCAGGTGAGGCAGGGGCATTAAGCTCTTGGTCAGACCACCTCTCAGTTATGCTGTGAAGGCACTGGGAGTAGAAAACCTCCGTACTTCCTGAAAGAGCTGTGCAGACCAAAGCTTGGAGTAATTTTCTTAGATTCCCCTAAAAACGCATATAGACAGGGCATTCCTGTTCTGCCTGAAAATAAAGGCGGCTTTATTTGGGGATCTAGCCAGTTTTGGAAGTTGAAGTAGCCTTTACACAAAACTTGGGAAGCTGAGGGGTGATTCATACCCCAGACCCTAATCTGAGCCCTCCTTTGCTACAGCTTAATAGTGATGCAAAATAAAAACAGCAAAGTGAGTCAGGGAACAGGGAGGAGTTTGTTATTTGGGTGGGGTTTTGGCCAGACAAGAAATCTCTAAGGATGAAAGGATAATAATGCTTGTGGGAAAACAGATGAGAGATTTTTTTGTCCAGTTTAGAAATCTCTCAATGCCCAGAATTCGAAGGGTTTCTGGGCTGTCCTCCACCAGTGTCGCGGGATGTGGTTTTGTGCAGTCTGAGTAATGCCCAGAAGATGTCACCACAGGACAGTAGGAAAGCAGGAGAGAGCCTCAAATCTTACAGGAGAGCGCTAGATCTATGCAATAACCAGCCCAAGTAACCTCTAGGGTTCTTGTTGCTGGATTTATATTTAGAAAAATGTTTTAGGGTGTTTTTTTTATAATCAGATGAACATTAACACAATTACAGTACGAGAAAAGACAAAAATGTGGTAGTAGTTGCAACCCTTCTTTCGGGGGAGGATTTTCTGGTAAAGATTTGCATTCTGTAATAGATATTTATAAGCAACTTAGAAGACAAAATTGAAGACTATTTTTGAACAGTCACAAAAGCAGTCATGGGAAAAAACTCATTTTTCTCCATAAAAGGAGTGGTCAGATGGTCAAATGAGTGGGTTTATTAAAAACAAGCAGTGTCCTGCTCTTGTTTTTCCATTGCTCTGGGGCTGTTCCTCTCATTTCCTCTTTCCTGCCGTAAGTTTAACAAGTTTTGCATTTTTACTAGAAAGCTAAAGGGTCATTTTATAAACATAACAATGATGTACAAATAAATAAAGCAACTTTTTCTTTTGCAAAGTCAGCGTATAAAAAAAGATGCAAACCAGTATATCCATGATGTGTCAAAGCAAAATAATTGGGACTGACACAGGCATGCACAAAAGCTTTATGAGATCTGCAGCTGTATGCTCAGATGTATTTTAATTGCTTGCACTTACTTAACTGTTGAGTCTCCAGTCTAGTCCACCGGAAGATCAGAGTGTAAAACTCATCCTATCCAGAGCCTCGCAAAAATTGCCATGTGTATACATAGTAGTTTCAAGCAGGTTTGCTTGCTTTTTTCTGTAGAAAACCCCAATCTCTACAATATTTTCCAGTGAGTTATATTTCTCATTTGCCAGGAGTACTAGGACTTTGAACATGATAATGGAAGAAATGTATATGCTATGTTACATGCTGAAAGAAAGAGGTATGTTGCACATTGTTCCTAACACTATGTCTGTGACTCCCCTTTTTCAAGTTTGCACATAAAAACTGTCACAACATTTCAGTTACAGTAGAAAAGATCTAGATCTATCCATGCTATCATCCCTTAGCTGCCGTCAACACAGCATATCCCCACTTTGCAGGCTGTAAGAAAAGCAATCACGAGTTGGGCTCTTACAACTCACAGCTGCTGCCTGTTTCTCCCCCTCATTCCTCTGGACCACCACCTTCCTTTGGGTCACATTGTAACATGACCTGATTTCTGAAATGTGTTCCCTTCCCTGGTGCTATTTGAATAAAAATACATCTCAAGAGAAGCCACTCAATATAGGACAGCTCAAAACAGATTACTTTTCAGGCAGTTGCAAAATTGCTAACATCAAGCAGATTGTCCCCTAGACTTCGAATCACACATGTGAGGTGCAGGGACAGTTACTTAAAAACACATGCTTTGTAAATGGACAAAGTTGTGAGCTTTTTTTTAGGTTCAGTTTTTTAAGTTATTTATTTATCTATCTATTATTTATTTATTTACTTTTGAGCCATAGCAAAGTTGCATTTTATTTGTAGCAAGCCTTATCAATGCAGCAGGGAAAGAGTCCCAATGGGTGGGATTTTTTTTTCCTTCCCGAGTTTAGGCCTGAGACTCATAGCTTTGAAATACAACTTTTCCTATTTTGTGGCTTGCGTTGTCAGCTGAGTTTTGAGAGCCCATCAAAGTTAACAACTCACTGTGGTCGCTCTAATTTAAGACTAAGCCAATGCTGCAGGCAGACACCATCAGGAGCCACTGTGTTGGGCCTGAGGCTGTGCACAGCCTTTATGGGAAGGTCAGGGACATCCTGGAAATGCACAGTCCAAGTTAGCAGGTCTTCAGGGTATATTGCAGTTGTGGAAATAAATTCACAGCACAGGAACCCTCTCTGGCAGAAGGTGACAGAGAAATACAGTTCCTGATAGAGGCACTTCAAGGATACACAGCCCACATTCATCCGTACGGATGTTTTAATTCACCAGGCTTGTATACCAGCGCACAAACTTGCAGCAAATAAAAAGGCCAAGATATTAATAAAAGCTAAAAATAACTAATACTTATAAATAGAGCCTTTCCCCAATGGCATCTATAGCTCCAGATTGACTCAATATGTACATCCCTAGCACTTCTTTCCAAAGCTAATGCTTTCATAACAGACATCAGCAAAGTTTGTGCAGCAAAGGAAAGTTTCTTTCAAATACAAACCCAAAAATACATTTCCCCACTTAAAATGATTTTGGAGGACAAGCCAAATTGAAAAACCTTGTGTTAAAAGAAACAGGTGGGCCGTAAAGCCAAGGATTCAGCTTCAGAAATTAAGTTATCATCTGCTCAGCCGTAATTGCTCACACGCTTTGTGGTGGAGTCATTATGGCACCATTTTCTTCTCTTAACTATGTACCAGTGCACAGGAAATCAAGCCAGTCTTCTCTCATGCACTGAAAATACTTGCAGCATCTCAAAAATTTGAAGAAATAATTTTTCTCCTTGTCTGGTTACCAGCAAGAATATAAATTGATCAATTTTGGGGGTTATGGGATTTTCTCTCCACACTGCTGATTAGATGAAAGTATTTGCTACCTCATTTTATACCCTGATGAGTAAGGTCTTTATTGTAAGACAACAGAGGAAAATTTCAGACTCCACTTTCTGGTCTCACCACATTCCCATGAAGAGCACCTATCTTCTTGGTCAAGTGCAGACAGTCATGCATTAGCTTTGCCTGTTCTCAGTGCCTGCATACCCTCCAAATTTGAGGCCATCAGCACATCTGTGTTTGGCAGTCAGCATGGGACAATAAGGGCAAAATAAGCGTCTAATGAGATTCCCGATTGATGCTGCTGCCTACTACAGGCAGGAATGAGGCTCTGCCTTATGTGGCCTGTAGGTAGGACTGACCAATGCACAATTTAGCCAAAACAAAACCCAGCCAAAAGTTGGAGAATGGGATAACACATATTTTTTCCCCCCTTATTTTTTTGAGGGTTCTTTTTTAGCTAGCTAGCANCAAAGGTATGAACTTAATATTTTGAATTTGAAGCTAAATGTAGCAGGTGAAAAGTATGGTAACTCAATCACCTAGTTAAAAGCTGTTGTCCTTGTTGGATTGCAAAATCAGTTGTTTCAACTACCTGACTTTCAAATGGTTCTCTGGTAACTGCTGCTACAGTTTAGTTTCATTGTAGTTCACTGAACTACTGTTCAGTTTAGCTTCATTGTAATTTTAACTCTCATGTTTCAATACTGTCATTCTGTGCTGACAGCATCTTTACTGACTTACAGTGTAACTAATAACCATCTTCCTACCCTTTTTTTTCTGTATCTAAAATAGTGCAGTTACAGCATCATCACACTAGATGGTAATGATGTCCATGGAGAAGGAAAACAGACTCAAGCATCAAGATCTGCAGAGGAAATGAGTTACTTGAAAGATTTCAACCCCTCTTATTTAAAAAAGAATATTATATTGGCTAGGGAAATCAAGGTTGAAAAAAATAAGGTGACAGTGATATACATAAAAGAACTTGCCAAGGTGTGTAGGTGAAACGTGTGCATGAGGACAGCACAGCTATTATTTCCAAGACTTACATTTGTCTTGGAATGAGACAGAGAAATGAAGGAAAGCCATACCTTAAAAACTGAATACCAGCATCTAATACTGCAGCGGATGAGCAAAATTACAATATAGTTTCCTTTCAGCACATTGTTTCCATAATTCTTCTTCAAGCCTTGTCTTGGATGTGAACTTTCTGCTGTGCTTCATCTTTCATTTTCCTTCTTAATTGAACCATGTAGCCGTAAATCCAGAAATTAATACTTTAGGAAAAAGAAAGAGGGGTGGGGGAAAGCATTTTATCTGTTAGAAATCTACAGATCATTTGCATAGTTGAATCCTTAAAGGCTGCAATGCCACAGAAGTGAAATTTGCTTGGGATTGTTGTGTACTTTGCAATGTGTTGCTTTTGTAGGAAAAAGGATTAAAACATTAATCTGCTCTTATGTTTTTGTACACATATACATAAGTACACACGCATGTATATATTTAAAAGTGTACATATACATGTTTATATGTAGATATGTACACAAACATGTGTATTTATATTACCCCACAGTTTGGATTTAGGTGAAACCTAAAAACATATTCCCTCTCCCCAGGTCAGCCTAGCACAGAAGACTCATGTACCTCTCTCAGGCTTTATCCTGGAGAAATTTTTGAGCACATTCTCCCTGTGATCCCATGGCTTTTCCAGCACCATGTGTAGCTTCTGGCTCCTTTCCCATGCCTCACAGCAAATCAGCTTTGGAGACCTTACAGGTGGAGCTATCAGCTGGTGCTTACTGGGAAAGCCCCTCTTGGCTGGTCCTGCCACAACACATTACTGAGTGCTGGAAGTGAGAGAAGGGATAGTACGGAGTCAGCACCCATAAAAGCAATGTGGGAATCTCCCTTTCTACAGGTGGCCTCGGTTTAAAAGGCCACAGCCCTATATGCAAGGCCACAGCAGCTCTCTATAGGAGGGTGGGTTGTTTGTACTTGCTTTAGTGGGGCACTGGCATGTGCCAGTGCTCACTGTTCTCTGGTTGTTTCTCCAAACAGTTTACCCTGCATAACCTCAGTGTAATGTGAAGGTTGGCTGTAGGTACAAACTGCAGAATACACACCCACCTCTTGGTTAATTACCCTGTCTGTCATGCAAATGTCTCCGGAGTGCCCTATACTTTCTTCCCTAGCAGTTGTGTAAGATGGCAATGACCTTTTCCAAGAAAAGCTGGAAAAGCTTGGCGGTTTTAAGACCTAGGTGCCAACCTCAGGGGTTTATTTCCTTACTAAGGGCAAAATGTGTCTTCTTGTCTGGCTCCAGTGCGTGCAGCTGTGCTGTCTGCCCATGAGGACCTAGCTCAGTGGGGCTCTGCTGCTGAGCCGAGCTGTCTTGTGCAAAGGTAAGCAAGTACATCCAAGGAGGCATCATACTGCTGTGTGTCTAAAAAATACACTTTTCAGGAATGAGTTCCTTGTGTTTTCATGTAATTTACCTTTCCTTACTGGGTGAGCATCCTGTGTTATGCTGACAGCTTTCTAGTCCTTCCACCACAGCAAAAACCAGAATTCTGATATTGTACATTACCTATCTGCCCGTATCTAAATATTTTGTCTTTGAAGTTCATTTGAAATTAGCATTTGTTTTGGAAATATAGGGCCTCAGAAAAGGTAAGTAGGCTTTATCTCTAAATCCTGCTATTTTTTTCAAGATCTTGACAGTGTTTATTCAGTGGAACTTTTGCTGTTGACTTAAAGGAGTTAGAGACCAGCCCCAAATCTTCCAAATGGACTCTCTGCTGCAATAAATTATACTGTATTTTCTTACTTAAGGGCATTTCTTACACTTAATATGGGAATTCAAAAGGTTATATATAGAATTGGGAGCTATACAAACAGAATTATGTTTACAATGTAAATGTTTACCATATAACCTGACCTGTTCTTGCCTCTTGGCTATGATGCTGTTATTAGCCAGTCTGGCTAGATATTTTTAGTTTCCCTGTTTACATAGCATCTTCATGTAGTTTATCCGTTTATTTTCTACATGGAAAATTTTATCAATAAATAGATTTCTGGGAGGAGGGTATTGGTATTATTTGGAGAGAATATGTTAAGGAAGTGTCAGATTTAAACTATATCTACTAGGGTTATAAAGTTTCCTGCAAATTTAAAGGAAATCTTTAAATCACTAGAACTGCTTTTGAATTTTATCATGCTAGAGAAGTTTTGGAGGAGTAAAGAAAAATTAGTATTTAAAGTATTTAAAAAGGCCAATATAGGCTGTTTGGCTTGAGAATGAGTCTGAGGCTGCATATTGGAAAGATATGGCCAGATGCGATCAGTGAAAGATATAAGACAACGTAATTAACACCAATCAAAGGCATTGTGTGAAAAATTATTCTTGCAGAGCAAGTATGAAATCTATTCTGATGGGGTCAAAAATTTAATCAATACACTTAACTTTCAGCAGTGGGGCTGCGAAATCATTTGCGGCACTTAATTAAAGTCACAGGAAAGAGCACATCATGTGGTATTAAATCGAGACTACACCATTCAGGAAAGCGAACAGTACAGTTCAAACAGGAGTCAGACTCTGATGTGGGTGAGCGAAGTCCTGCAGCAGCCAGCCTTGGTGAGCTACTGTCTGTTCTGCCCTTCAAATCTCAGAGGTGAGCTGGGCTCCTCTAAAGCTCCTTTACATACTCGTGTAGACACAGAAAAAGAAAAGTATTGCCAACCCCAGTAACTGTAAATCATAGGCTGTGAATAGCCTGTTCAGGATGCTTCAAGGTTGCAGTGATACTGGCACGTATTTTTTGTCTCTGCGCACAAGGCTGATGCTTACTTTTTGTTTTTTAATGAACAGTGAAAATCTAACACCATTGTTATTACCTCATTAACCCTAATCCCGACAAAATCATGAGGGTTGGCAGCACTGAAACAAACATTTTCTATCAAATATGGAACCTCTGTGTACTTTTTACCACAATGTACACATTAATCAGTATAATTGCACTGCACTGTAATTATACTGATTAATGTGTACATTTGTGGTTAAAAGTATACAGAGTTAGGAATACTGATGCTAAATTGTTTGGTGCTGTTTTCAGGACAGCATACATATGGAAAAACCAGGACTGGAGACCAAAGAGAGGATCCTAACTGGTAAATGCATAAAGGAGAAGGTACTTCCTCTTCTAGCTTCATTGTGGATAAGGAGCAAAGAAACCCTCCAAGTGCACAGGAACCCCAGGGCAGGTAACCCCAGGGCCTCACTGTAAACTGAATTCAGACACGTGTCTGGGCTGTGAATTCTATAAAATGTCCAACTGCAAAGTTCATGGTGGTGCAGCACCTTCTTGCATGACAGCATTCACTGCGCATGCTGTTCCTCCCACTGGGAAAATAGTGTCAGGCTTACTCATTCGTACAGAGGCATCCTTTTCACAGGACCTTCACAAAGGTGAGAATAAGTCTTGATTTTAGGCAAAATGTTGACAACTACTCGCTGATAACTGCAGCTCCTTATCAATGTTGTAAATGTGATCAGCCCTTGATCAAGTGCAATGTTTTAGGCCTCTTAAGGGTGGTTACAGGTTCCCGGAGAGGTAGTTTCCCCCTCCTATAGTTAGAATTAAATTCACAGCTTTAAGATGCAATAACATTATTTAACCTTGGGCTAACGCCCCTTTATGCCTATTTACCTGGCAATAAAACACCCTTTATGTAACACCCTTTATGTGGCCTGATTACAAAGGTGCTGATCCGAATAATTTTAAAAGTCATTTAAAAGAGTTAACTCCAGATAATATAAGGCACTGCAAGGCAGCTGTTACAATTTGGAAATCATCCTGTATCTTCAGTATGAGGGAGAAGATAAATGTTTTTTCCCTCTTTCTAGGGCCTCTGTTGTGGCTTTAAACTATGGGTTTGATTTTATTCATTGTGTTCTTGCGTATCTGGTGCAAAATGGTGTCTGAACTTCATAACTGTTTTTTAGGATAACTCTCCCGAGTTGATCCTTTATCACCAGATGTGCAGGTTGGCAGCATGTTAGTTTCATTTGCAAATAATGGATGAGGCAGAATTTGAAGTAATTTTCTAGGGAATCATCAAAGATATTCAACAGTCTAACTGTATTTCGTATAGGTGGTTATTTCTCTGGTTCTTCTGTTTTGGTACTAATTTATATAATGAATGATTTGAGTATTTTGAAATTGCAGCTAATCCTACAACAAATTCAGGGATTCTATTATACTTCACACCATTTAAATAAATGGAATAACAGGTATAAATGATACAAACTGACTATTAAATTAGCACTGAAAATATATTTTGAAGGAACTAACACAATCAAGCCAGAATTGCTTTTTCTTCCCAGAAGATAGTCACTCCAGCAGTTCCCCTGTGAAGTTATTGAAATAAGAAATGAGGTAAACTTCCCATCTCTTGCATGGAATTGATCATTTATAAAGTACAATGATTTCAGCGTCAGGGGAAGAAAGGGTTTAGCAAGGGCTAAATAGCTTGCAGGAGTGTTATTGCATAAATAACCAAAAAAAGAGTGTATTTTGTGCCAGATTTAGTGAAACCAGGTCCAATTAAGATTTTGCAGAATAGCCTATATCTGAGTGCCCCAAATGCTGTTGAACTGTCATTAGCTTGTTTCTGTGTCGGGGAACTAGAATAGATCTGTTACAAAGGCAGACTGAGAATTAAAGAGGTGGTGGGAGGAAAACTTGCACAGTCCTGTCACTTAGGTCTGTAAGCACTAGCAAAAAACAAAGAGGCACAACTCGCATGAGAGAAAACCATAACAATGCAAAGGTGAGTAGTAGAAAAGTGTCTGGAAAAATGACTAGAGGCTTCAGCAACCCTCCCCCACCCCCACCTGCAGAAATTTAATTGGTTTCTGGTGCCAGCACAGGTGAAAATGGTTTGTGCTAAGAGGTGCAGCCTGAGGGGAGGGATCATGAAGGGCAGCTTTTTGAGAGTCTGTAAGACTTAACTTGAAGAGAAAAGTTCCTTCTGCCTCTTTTCCTCTCTTTTGATTTATCTCACCTCTCGTTTCCGAAGCAGCACTTGGACAAAGGCAAAAGTGTTGAGTAACTGAATGGCTATTGGGAATTTTTCTCTGAAGGACATGCTTTGGGGGCTGTTTTGGTGCTAGAGCTGGCATATATCATATATTCAGAGTGAAAGTACTCTGAAGTACTCTCTTTTTTTTTTTTCTTTTTTTTTACAGACCTTTTTCCTCACAAACTTCTGGTTTCGCTGCCGGCTGTCCGCCAGCTTTAGCACCTCTTTCGCTTTAAAAGAAAGCCGGGCCCGTCTCTTCGGCCCCTTTGCCTTAGCCCAGTCCCCAAAACGGGTCACCCAGCTGCGGGCCAGACTCGGCCCAGCCAACGTTTGGGCGGGAAAGCGAAACCTTTCCACCCCTCTTACCGCGTCCCTTGGCGGAGCCGTGACTCCTCGGGTGCTAAAAGCTGCCTCCCGCCTTTTCCGCGGCGACAAACACCGCGACTGTCGCGACATTTGTGACGGGGTGTGTGTGTGGGGGGAGGTGGAACGGTCCGTTAGGCGGCTGAGGGCGAGGCGCGCGAGCAGTTGCCAGGTAACGGCTGGAGCGCGTGCGGGGCGGCCTGAGGGGAGCGGCGGGGCCGGGCCGCCACCGGGCCCAGTTGCCGGCGGAGGGCGTTGAGGAGAAGCGGCCGAGTGGGCTGTGCCAGGCGGGGCTGGCTGCGTGAGCAGCGGCCGGCTGTGCCCGGGGAAGATGGGTCGGGTCACCGGCGGTGTTCGGGGAAAGCTCGACCCGCTGAGGGAGCTGTGGGGGCGGCGGGCGAGGCTTGGTGTTTCCTCTGGCCACTGTCTGGCTTCGGAGAGGCATAGAGAAGCCTAAATGATCCCTTCCCTCCCTTCTTACAGAGCTAATGAGGGTGTAACACTTTTGTTCCCCCAGAGTGATGGTCTGCACAGCTAAATCGATAAAGCATTGAAATAATAACAGGCAATGCAGTCTTAAAGCTTGGGTCTGGCTGGACAGGAGTCTATGGAGCGATGTTTAACCTCCAGTGCTGGTTGCTTTTGCCTCTGTTCCTGTGTACTGCAGGGTGAGTTAATTTGTAAAATTCACATTATCTGAAGAGTCTTCTACCTCTGTGCAGATTAGTCATATTTTCAAGGTTAGCTTATCCTGAGGCCAGCCACATTATTTTAGTAAGGTAGCAGATTCAGCCTGTCACTAGAAAGACTTGGTTAGGGGAAGGAGTATGGAAACTTGTTTGCAAAATGCTCAGTGTTATTCTGCTGGTTGCTTAGGTAAGTGGTGTGCTGTTCAGTCATGGAAGTATATTCCACCCACCTTCAGTGCTAGTCAATAAGGACTTCGTTTCCAGTTGCCAAACGTTTGGATGTCTTCGCAATTTCCAAATTGCTTACAAGGTGGAGGAGCCATGTGTTGGCTGAAAATCTCCATGAATGCTCCTGCAGCTTCAGCTTTATGGGAAGATAGTTGAGGAAAGCCTGAAAGTGCTTGGATTTGTGGGGACATGGAGGGAAGAGTCATCTGACAGATAACTGAGTAAAACTTACTTTGTCCCATCCCACGTGTCTTAGTATTGTGTAGGTTCCCATATACATGCAGATTTTTGGCATCGCTGTATTCCAGCAAACATCAGTTTTTAACCTGCACTAATATGTATGAAACAAAATTAGGTCTGTCTGTGTCTAACAGTACCAAGAATTTGTTCACTATGCTGATGTTTGCAAGGAGGGCTGGGGACATATGCTGGTGTTCTGCCACAGTCTAGAGGTTCATCTCCTGTGATGTTCAAGATGTAACTGTTGACCATAAATGGCTTCAGACATAACTGCGGGGCACCTAGGCTGCAGCCAAATGCTATTGGGGAATCACAGACTTCTCTGTGGAAGACTTTAGAGTGAGAGCTGTCAGCAGCCAGAAATAGTATTGATTGTGATTCACCTCCTTCATGAAGTTCAGGTAACTTGGGGTTTTGTTTCTGGAGTTGTTGGTGCTGCAGTTTCATCTCCTCATTTGAAGATGTAGGGCGAAAAGTTGCACTAAAGGGTCATAGGAGGGTTATTGGTGTGTAGGTGGTTGTATGCTGATGTACAAGGGCGTCTATTGAAAGACTGTGTGTGTATGGAAGCAGCAGATTTTTTGTTGTTGGTGGTTTTTGTTCTGAAGCTCAGTTTAAGTTCTGGACTTCTCTGCCTATTGTAAAAGTGTTATGTTTGGAATATCGTCTAAATCTGAGTGAAATCAGATACAGGCTACATGTAGAGGTCTTGATGATATGTTTTAAAAGTTACATTAATAGACATAAAAATGGGTACTGAGACTTAATGAACTTAGTGAAACTAAAACTGTGGGGTCACATAGACACATATAGAATTTCAATTCTATACAGAGCCAAAAAAGTAGGAAAGGCCATGTTTTCAGATGTTGCAGTTCTCTGTAAACAGGTATTTCAAGGGTTCCTGGTTATTGCATATATCGAATGTAACGTAAAGCAGCAATCTAAATGCTGTTATTATCACGGAATCATGGAATCACGGAATCTTTAGAGTTGGAAGGGACCTCTAGAGATCATCTAGTCCAACTCCCCTGCTAAAGCAGGATTGCCTAGTGCACATCACTCAGGAATGCATCCAGGTGGGTCTTGAAAATCTCCAGAGAAGGGGACTCCACAACTTCCCTGGGCAGCCTGTCACCCTCACCGTAAAGAAGTTCTTCCGTGTATTTGAACGGAACTTCCTATGTTCCAACTTGTGCCCATTGCCCCTCGTCCTGTCACTGTGAACCACTGAAAAGAGCCTGGCTCCATCCTCCTTCAGCCCACCCTTTAGATACTTGTAAACATTAATCAGGTCTCCCCTCAACCTTCTCTTCTCCAGGCTAAAGAGTCCCAGCTCCTTCAGCCTTTCCTCATAAGGGAGATGCTCCAGTCCCTTAAATCATCTTAGTTGCCCTTCGCTGGACTCGCTCCAGCAGTTCCCTGTCCCTCTTGAACTGGGGAGCCCAAAACTGGACACAGTATTCCAGTTGTGGCCTCACCAGTGCAGAGTAGAGGGGGAGAATGACCTCCTTCGACCTACTGGCCACACTCTTCCCTATGCAGCCCAGGATTCCATTGGCCTTTTTGGCAACAAGGGCACATTGCTTGCTCATGGATAATTTACTGTCTACTAGGACCCCCAGATCCTTCTCCTCAGAACTACTTCCCAGCAGGTCCACCCCTAACCTATACTGGTGCTTAGCATTCTTCCTCCCCAGGTGCAGGACCTTGCACTTGCTTTTGTTGAACCTCATTAGGTTCTTCTCTGCCCAGCTCTCCAGCCTGTCCAGGTCACGCTGGATGGCGGCACGGTCCTCTGGAGTGTCAGCCACCCCTCCCAGTTTGGTATCATCAGCAAATTTGCTGAGGATACACTCTGTCCCCTCATCCAGGTCATTAATGAATATATTGAACAAAATTGGACCAAGTATTGACCCCTGGGGGACACCGCTGGTTACTGGCCTCCAACTAGACTCTGTGCCGCTGATCACGACCCTCTGGGTTCTGTCACACAGCCAGCTCTCAATCCACCTCGCTGTCACCTCATCTAGCCCATACTTCCTCAGCTTCCTAAGGAGGATGTTATGGGAGACAGTGTCAAAAGCCTTGCTAAAGTCAAGGTAGATGACATCTACGGCTCTCCCCTCATCCAGCCAACCCGTTATAACATCATAGAAAGCTATCAGATTGGTCAAGCATGATTTACCCTTGGTAAATCCATGTTGACCACTTCCAATAACTTCCTGTTCCTCAACGTGTTTGGAGATGACATCCAGAATGAGTCGCTCCATTACCTTCCCAGGGTCGGAGGTGAGACTAACCGGTCTGTAGTTCCCTGGGTCCTCCTTCTTGCCTTTTTTGAATATTGGAGTGATGTCAGCCTTCCTCCAGTCCTCAGGCACCTCTCCTATTCCCCATGACCTTGCAAAGACGATGGAGAGTGGTCTAGCAATAACATCTGCCAGCTCTCTCAGCACTCGCGGGTGCATCCCGTCAGGGCCCATGGACTTATGAATGTCCAGCTTGGCCAAGTGGTCTCTGACCCGGTCCTCCTCGACTGAGGGAAAATCTTGCTCTCTCCAGACTTTCCCCCTTGCCTCCAGGGTATGGGATTTGTGAGGGACAGCTTTGGCCGTGAAGACCGAAGAAAAGAAGGCATTCAGTAGCTCTGCCTTTTCTGTGTCTTCTAACATACATACAATACATTATTGTATGTACTCAAACTGTACTGTGTAAAAATGCGCTTTGTGTGGAATTGCTTGTTATGCATAATATCCCTCTATGAAAGGGATATTAGTGTGATGTAGTTCACATAGCCTGCTTTGGTGACATCACTAGAAATGCTTACTGTGAGCTCTGATTTCTTTATTACAGCGCAAATATTGGGCATATCAAAACAATAAAGGAGCCGGAGACTCCCGTTTACAAGGAGTCACATGGAAAACACAAGGAGTAATGGGTATAAGTTGCTCCTGGAGAGATTCCAATTGTATACAACGGGAAATTTTTTTATAATGAGAACAATCAGCCATTGGAATAATCTCCCCAGGGAAGTGGTGGATTCCCCAATGTTGGACACTTTTAAGACTCAGCTGGACAGGGTGCTGGGCCATCTTGTCTAGACTGGGCTTTTGCCAAGAAAGGTTGGGCAAGATAATGCTTGAGGTCCCGTCCAACCTGGTATCCTATGATTCTAGGATTTGTCTGTTGTGTAGGCGAACTGGTATGCTGATAACTTCTGGCTCTCAAAAACAAGCACAAAACTCACACTGTGAAGTAGAAGCCTGGAGACTGTACTTCAGGGCCAGGAGTCAAGCCCAGCAGCACTCAAATTCAGCCGCGGATCCAAGGAATTTAAACTGGAATTAGCAAGGTCAGAAAAGGCAGGGCTCCCAGAGGACATGCCTTGGAAATGTCAGTTAACTCACAACATCATGAAAATTATTACAAGTACTGGCTGCTACTGTAATTGCATATTGTATTTTGGAAATCTTGGGGATTATGCTCAGTCATATCTGGATACCGGGATAACTTAAGCAGTATAATAGCTATTAGGAAAAATTAAATTCTGCAATGAGAATTGGATTGACAGTGATTTGAATACAACTGTTAAATTTCTTGGTCTGGACTTGGGAATATCATGTGTAGACTCACGGTCTCAGGTATCACCTCTGTAAGATGCTCATAAGCAACTTTTTAATATGAGGGAATGATATTTTTCCAGACAACTGGTTGTTGCTTTTTGTGAAAATACTGCCCCTTAGGAGCCTTTCTTGCACTAGCACTTGTTAATATACATTTCTGTTGTGTGGAATTTTGACATCTGCAATAAAACTGAGGTGGTTGGTAGGCTTGATGTAAATGTAGTAAATGTAAAGCCTGAGAAAAATTTAATCATAAAAGATAGAATAAAATTCATGTCCAAAACAGTGTGATATAACTGTGATTTGGACCGTGTTTAGGTTTATATCCAAATCCACACATGCTAAGACTAGTTCTGGACATAAAGCTAGAATATCTATGAAGACTAGTGGGTAAAGCTTCCTGTCCTGAGTAAATCCAGAGCTTGAAGTTTCACACCTACTTCTCACACTGGTTTGCTCACAACAAACGCCTTCTTCCCCCAGGAAAAGAAGTTTGAAGGTTACATGAGAAACTGGGACAGGATAAGTGTATCATTGAGTTGCATAAGCCCACAAGGTGACTTGTAAAGGCCAAGGAAAAATGTGTTAAGAGAAAAGGAAAATAATAGGAATTCAGAATCAAATTGCTGATGTGTAAAACTTAATCTTCTGATTAAAACTGAAGGATGAGCTTCATTTAATTGGCAGTAGCGTACCTTCCACTTTCTGAACCTTTCTCCTAGGGTGCAGGAAACACCAAATGCACAGACCTATCTAGGACCTACCCAAAAGTGATTTGTATAGTTCAGGTTTGTATTTGGTTTCTCAGGAGCAGTGACTATCAGTCCTGCTGCTATCTGGTATTTTAGATTGCTGCTGGGTGAAGATCACCTTCCCTTCAAATGTGGGTTTAGTTTTGGAGCAGGGTTTGGTTTGGGGTTTTTTTGAGAATGCTTATTCTAGTTCATATAGTGTAGGAACGAAGACCTGGTGTGGGAGATGGTGGCTGGAAACAGCAGCAGTTGCTTGCGTACAAAAGGCTGGATATAGTCACTATGCTAACCAAGTAATGGAAGAGCACTGTCTGTAGCGCTCCGTTTACGTTTCCAGGAGAGATAAAAGAGTCAAAATGCCTTTGGAATTGCAAAGTTACACAGCAGGTGGGCAGCAGGTTCCAGGAAGAAACCGACCTCTCCTTTATGCTAGATCACTGTTTTTGGTGAACTTTTTGGTAAACCTGCTTTTAAGTATGGACTCATGCGTGATATAACAGTGGTGGTACTAGTGGGTTGGTCTGGAATTCTTTCTCTGCCAATATAGTGCCAGGCATTGAAAATAATTTCAGTTTGCTTTTAAAAACATCCTTGTTTTCTGTAAAGCTCATTTCTTAATTTAAAAGACTAGTGAGGCAGGAATGAGTTTACGGCGTCTGGCTATGTTTCTTCACGAGCGGTTTTAACCATAGTGATATTTCCAGAAAAAGACAGTAGAGGGGGCTCGTGAAATACACATGCTTTTTAGTTTTTGCAATAAAATACCCCATTTCTTCATTTTTCTGCTGCTGGGGGTGGAGCAGGGTGCTGAAATTGTTTTTCAGGCAGACAGTGCAGCACAACTGTAGGCTGGAAGCTGAGGATAATTTTGAGATGAGGCCAAGTGAGATCTACTATGGGAAAAAGCCTAAGGCACCCGAGGAAGTTTAACCTTGGGTTATGTTTATTTTTCAGTTTTAATGCATGGAGTATATATGAAGCATGGAGTGACCTCAGTTCCTTCACTGTGCAGCTTGTGGTCCTAGATTCAACAGAATAAGCTTTTTTAAAAGCCTTTGGAGTGGCTTTTCATATTTTATCATCTTGGCAAAAATGTCATTCTGTTTTCAAATAATCACAAATGGCAACCACATACCCCTTTACAGAGATACGAGAGGTCCAAATAGTGGATTTCTCACGGTAATGACCCAATCTTAAATGTGACATAAATGCAGAAATGGTGGGAAAGGTAAGTCAGCAACGAACAAGAGCCATATGGGTAAAATAGCCCAGTTAGTAGTATACATCATGATGCAACTATAATACAGACACATAAGCAATTTCTTTGAGTGAGAAGTTACTTAATCCAATCTTTTATGTTTTTCTGTGGTTTAGGGCTGTTTCTTCAATGTTTTTTTGTGCTTAATGTGACAGCATGTTTGCTGTTGATGAGACAAAGTGTCATGAATACTAGGAACAACAGAATAGTCCTGTTGTAGCAAGCCAGTGTCGTTCTAAATGTTACATATATGACAACATTTTGTTCTTTTCCATCCATGTTCTAAGCATCTAAAAGAAGTGCTCTGAGAGCTAACAGTTGCACTATTTCAGTGCCTGGCCTGCCAACCTGTCCGGGACACTAAAATATCACAGGATTAGTGGGTTACTTGTAAACAGAACGAATATGCTATTGACTCAGAACAATATTGCAAACAGTAGGACATAATACAACATCGATTAAATATGTGCTTAACTGTTCTTTTAATGTTTACTGTGCTGTTGAACAGATTAGAAGGGTGAACAGATTTCTCTTTAACTTGAGGTTTTTCTCACTGAGACACATTTGCTCTTCAATATGCCACATGACTTAAGTGTTGATGGGAATGACCTTCGACTTGCTGTCAGTGACATCATATTGAACGTTGGTCAATATTCCCTTGTAGAGACATGGTCATAAGTGGTGTGTTTAGTTCTATGTTTCCCTTCCATAATAGCAGTGACATAATAAACAATGCACTACTGGAACTATAGTGTGGGGTTTTTTTCCAGGTAACGGAATCCATATGGATTTTGGCCTCGTGTCCTGTAGGAAACCACAAGTAAAAGGTGCTGAAAAATACCCCATAAAGCTAGAGAATGAAAGTGGATCTTTACAGAATAAAGTGTTTTGCTGAAATGTTGTGTCCTGGAAAGGATATTACAAATGTTCAATGTTAATGGTGTTTAGATGATATCTGAAAACAAAACCCTCCTAGTAAAATAGCCAAACAGGGTGATTTTTTTTCCACGCAAAGGGCTACAGTCCTGTTGTGTATATGTGCATCTGACGCAGAGTAGTATTTTTTGGGGACTGTGGAAATGTATCAAAACCCATAACAAGCCTGTTAATAAAAGTACCTCATTCTGAATACATATGTTGTCCAAAGTACTTTGTCAGTAAAACATCAGGCGGGTATAAAGTGCCTCCCCCTTAATTCTTCACAGACCAAGTGCTGTAAAATATTAATGTTGTTCACAAATTCTTGACAGAAAGATTGTGTTTTAATAAGAGAGCTTTTTTATTGCAGGATAAAAAGGAATGTGTGTATATAGAAGGGCTCAATAATGCCAAAGAGGTGCACCATCTCTGGCAGGCCTTGTATAAACCTGAACAATATGAGGGGTTGTCTACTGATATTGGACTTAGACTTGCGGTGTATTATTGATGGCTGTTTCCCTTCTCCTTTAATAGTCCTGGAATATTGTCTGCCATAGTGTTCATATGAATGATTTGGTTCAGGGTTGGGATTTTTTATGTTACTGGCAGAAGGAGATAACTAGAGTGGTACTGTGAGCAACTGAGGTGAGGGCAGGAGCAGATGGCCCGACCATGTATTGACTACTGAAGAAAAGCAACTTCCAGCACCTGTTATATGCACTCTGCCTTCTTATAGTCTAGAGATTTTTCTGAGTACGTGGGGTTTTTTCCATTTTCTTTCCATTTTATCCCGTTTCCTCATAGTCCAGATCCTGTACATCTAGTACACCTGCTAGCCACAGCCTCACCTGCAACTTGTTTTCCTTCTGATGCAGTCCCAAAGATGCAGTAAATTTTCTTCCACCTTTCCTTAAAACGTCAATATATGAACTGACCACAGGAACTGCTTTATTAGGGCTGACTTGAGACTTCTCTGCTCCTGTGGCTGATCCTGAGCGAAAACCTGAAATTAGGCAGATTAGGAATCTTTTGATCTTTTGTTCCTCTGTACTGAATTTCATCTTGTCACTAGTGGCTGGAGATAAAGAATCCAGAAGTACAAACACCCAAGTATCTAAGTCTAACTTACCTACTGAAATCTGACATGAGGTTTGGTAGAAAGGAGCTGTGCTGCTTTATAGCTCATCTCAGCCCCACGTTGCTCTGTGGGGTCGTGCACATGTGACGGAATATCCTTGCATCTCCTGAGCTGTGCCTGGTGCAGAAACCAAGTGTACGGCTATTCATTGCTTTTTGCAGCTTTACTGCAAATTAGGTTTATCTTGAAGCTGTAACAAAATTGTTCCGTTTGTTACTCATGCTTTGATTTTGTGGCCTATGTTGAAAAGTGAAGTAGCTGGGCTAGGAGGAAGAAGCAGCAGGCAGCAAGAAGCCTGTGGGAGCTGGCTAAGCAAATTCAGGACTAGAGCTGCCAAATCTGACACGTGATCCTAAATTGTAGAAAACTTCAAGTTCTCAAGACTTCTGAGATCTTCAGTCAGAGGTAGAATAGAACTCATCAAAACCTTCCTTTTCTCTCTTTTTTCCTTTTTTTTGTTTTTTTTTAATAAGAAGCAAGCAGTTACTCAGTGGCTTCCTGTTCAAAGAAAAGGATTCAACCCAAACCCTAATGCTTAACCCTGTCACTTTTGTCTTCTCTGTCAAGCATAGAAAAGTTACAAATTCTATTACTTTGGGGAATGGGGAAGCAAGAAATAAAGTAAAAGTATATTGTGCTATTACTTAAGTAAACTCAATATGAAAGGCAGAAGTATTAATGACAAACCATAGGCTTTCTGATGTAAAGAAAACTTTGAGCAAAATAAATTAAATTACTTCAGTATTTATTGCAGCAGGGTTACATTTTACGAAAACTAGGTTTTTTCCTTATGCCAGGTGCTTTATGTGAGGGTTAGTGCCAGCACAAATCTTTCTGTCTTTGAGCTGCTGCAAGCCACAAATGCCACCTGCAGGACCAGAGATCCGTCTATAGGAGTCTAACATCTATGAAGTCCATTAAATCTAAAGAAAGGAGGAGGAGGAGGGGGAGAGAGAGAAGGGAGGGAAAGGTAACTATAGCTGAAAAGATGAAACTGCGCTCCACTTTTGCCATAGATCTTGAACTGTATTTTTATCTATGTGATTTTGTTTTAAACTATTGCTGTTATTTTTCCTCTTTTTTTTCCTGATAAATACAGAACACTGCTCTGAGGTGTGTCCACCACGTGGCCTCTAATCAAACTGGCCAGGACAGATTTTTATAACCAGGGCAAAATTAAACTTTTGGGTGTACTATTTTAGGTCCTAGCAGAGACTGGAGGAGATGGTAGGAAATGCTTCTTCTCAAGTCTATACAACTCCACTTTTCATTGGGTAATTGATACAGCCAACTTAAGTGTCTTGCCTAAAAGTCTCACCTAATTAAATGCCTCGACATCTGAATGGAAATCCCATTCTGCCCCAAATCAATATGATTTATAGGGAGAGCTAAGAAAAAGGAACTGAACTGGGTATTTGTAATGAGAAGGAAAAAATCCCTTCCCTCTTCTTTCTATGAAAATGACAAGAACCCCAAACCATTAGCCCAAGTCTTGCCAAACTTACAGTTGCTGGAAGCAGCCGAGTGGTTGGACAAGCTGGAGCTGGATTAATGAGCAGAGTAGAAGTGGGTTTATTGGCGCAGATGTCTGTACTGTATCAAGTGTTCATATGAATCACTGGGTGAAATGCCTCCTGCAGTCCTTCACATAAGTCTTTCATGTTGAGGTACTTCCAGTTAAGTGGCTCATTAATGGTGCATCTTTTGCATCATCAAATTCCCTCAGGAGTTGTCTCAAATTTCCCCTCATCTTTGTTGGCTTGTGTACAGCAATATCCTTCTAAGTCCTTGGCATCTGTCCCCTGTATGTAATTATGTAGAAATTAATCTCTGTGTATCTGAATAGCTCCTTTTCCAAGATTAACATGAGGGCTGCTTGCATTGTTACTAACAAAGCACCTAGATTATCAGCTCTGCAAGGAACAGGCACATAGACTTCAATGTGTAAATAATAGGCTAATATTGTAGCTGTCTGGTCTACAATCAGATGTTGGAATGCAAATGCTTTTTTTTTTTTTTCTGTGAAGACAGCAAATGTTACATGTTTTCCACTGTGTAAATGGCCTTAGTTAACATTAATCAAAATTGCTTATCAGCTGCAAAACACACTTCTAGATGTGCATCTCCAGGGCAGCCCAAAGCCAAATGGGTGACAGGCTTCTAATAGATATTTCAGGAAACCCTGTTCTGCCAGCACTTGGCTTTGATAAAGCTGAACTCTAGTCCATGTTCTCATCCTGTGATACAGGGGCTGGTCTTAGAAACCATGACTCCTTCGTGCTAGAGGAAAGACAGGAGGTACGAAAGCAATGTAAATGTGCAACCCAAACACATGCAAGTCTTTTTCCCACAGATCCCTGAACTTTGAGGGTTTCTTGCAAGATTGTAAAAACCTCACTTAAAAGAAACATCCAGTCAAATCTGCACAGAGGTTCCCTCAGAAATCTGATGTCCCAGAGGGCTGTGCCATCATTTCACATTTGAGGAACTGTGTATTTCCAGTGGTATATGCTGTTACTAAGGTAAAAATTGGAGCCCACATTAATACAGTGGGTTGGCTTCTCTGTGGGCAGCAGAACAGAAAGTAGGTCAGGGAATGGGCTAGAAGTCAGCAGTGACACTCTTTCACAAGCAACTAGTTTTGCACTTGGGGCTGAAAATATATAATCCTTAAACTTCAAACTGTTTGTACGTATAAAAATGTGAAGTTCCAACAGATTCTATTGCTAACTTTCTGAGCAATGGTTTCCTGTTACTTTCCATGCAGCAGAGAGTTAGCTGTGTTAACAGAATGAGAACTGGATGTATTTAAAAGCTGCCTCCCCGTTAGAGTAATACGATTCACATGAGCCCGGACCTCCTGTGTTAGAGAAGGTGGGACAGACAGTAGTTGAGTAACAACAGCCTAGACTGTCTGTTTGGTTGCTCAGCCTCACGTCAGTCCCTAGAAAAGTACATCCTCTTGCATTCCATTTCCAAATATTTTAAGAGCAAGAGGTTAATCAAGGATTCATTTGTCAAGAGCAAAGTGTACCTGACCCACTGGATTGCCTTCTCTGATGGAATGACTGGTTGTATGGTTGAGGGGAAAGCAACAGACACAAACTACCTTGATGTTTAGAAAGGCTTTTGACAGGGTCTATCACAGCATTCTCATTTGGAAGCTGTGGAAGGTATGGGCTTGAAGAACAGACAGCCAGAGGGGCTGAAAATTGCCTGAGCTGCTAGGTTTGAAGGGTAGCGATGATAGGCAAGATGTCAAGCTAGCAGCTGGTTAGGAGTAAAGTACCTCAGGGGTTGATATCATTAAATATCTACATCATCAACCTGGCTGATGAAACAAATTGCCCCTATGGCAATTATTAGGTTGCCCTTTTTATATATGTGTACACTAGTTAGTATCAGAACTTGTGAGGCTGCTGTATTTTCTGGTGATAGACTTGGGATTTTTGCTAGTGCTGGGTTTTGGAACACGTGATCTTCTGTGAAGCTGGGGAAAACTTTTAAACAGACTGAGTTGACTTGCCAGTATTAGAACCAAAAAGGGACCCTGGTCAAGTAATATGTGGGACCTTGCTAGTTCATGAGCAGCTTAAAACCTTATAAGCAAGGTGAAGCAGTCCAGGCCCATGAGCTATTCAATTATTATTTTGGCAAATCTTATAAATTTAACTTGCTGGAGCAGTTTAGTACATTCATGCAATATAATGTAATATAAAAATTATATTACAATGTCATTCTCTTGCCAAACAATGGCACTTCAAAATAGGTCCACTGTCCTATTTTGGTATAATTTTCCAGAGTAGCAGCTTAATTCATGATTTATGTTGAGAGGTTTTTTGCTCCTACAACGCCTTCAAAATACAAGCTAGAGGACTAAAATCTAGTGAGAGACGTATTTTTTTTTCTGATATAATGTCTCAAATTCTGAACTAATTATGTAGTGGCTGGAAATATGCCATGATCTCACATAAAGTAGTTTTCTAGGTGAAAAGATGAAAATAGTAGCTTAATTTTGGTCGTCCCTGAGGAGGGCAAAAGTAAAATATTGTTTCCAGTACACGGTTTCAAGATTTTGTGGCATTAATTAAAAGTATGTTTTGGGGCTGCTACCTGTTGAAGGGCTTAGAACTTGCAGTTTCAAGTGCTCTAAAAAGAAGTAACTTCAATTATGCATCATGGATGCTCATTGTTACATACAGATTTGTGTTCTCATGATGCTTGTTTTGTACGAATGTAATATAAGAAGGGCAATTCTGAGAAAAAATGTAGTCTCACAGCTTCCAGTCATTTTCACCTCAAGGAACCTCTTAAGCACCGTATAGTTTCTAGGTGCTAAGATGCTTGTTGAGCTTTTCTTCCATGTTTGTGTGCATCTCCCCCCTGACTACATGTGAACTGTTCACATCCGTGACATCTTGTGGCATGAAATTATATTGTTTAACTGAGTATTATGTGAAAAAAATAAGTTCTCATGTATATTCTTGAACCTGCCACCTGCTAGCGTCATTTGATAACCCTCGGGTCTTGTGCTGAAAGAGGCAGATAGCTGGAAGATAGCTGGCCCCCGTTCAGCCTCTGCTTGCCACTCATGATTTTACAGACATCTGTTGCTCTCCTGTATCATCTTTTCTAGATGAGAAAGTCCTGGTTTATGCAGTCATTCTTTGTATGAAGGCATTGGGCTCTTCAGACCACTGGCCATCCTTGTTGTCCCTCCTTGAACTTTTTCCAGTATCCATTAGTCTTGTTGAGGATGGGTGAGAAGGACCAGAGCTGCAAAAATTATCCAAGCTCTGGACAAAAACGTGGATTTAGACAGCAGCATAACGATGTTGTCTGTTTCCTTTTTTAAGAATGCTGAATGATTTTTGATGACTCTGCACTGATGTGTTATATGTCCTGCCTAAGCCCAAAATCTCACTTTTGAATTGAAATAGGCAGGTCATTCCCCATTACTGTATCTGTGAAGTTAGGGCTGTTTTTCCACTTGTGTCACTTTACATTGGAGCTGATCTGTCATTTTAACACTGTTGCTCAGTCCTGTAGGTTCTCCTGCAGCTCTTTACAATCTGCTCCTCTTTTTACCAACTTGAATAACATAATTACTAGACTTTGTGAGTTACTATTTATCTCCTTTTCCATGTTGTTTGTGAATAACTTTCCACATATACAACAGTGTGACTAGTGGTTACCACCAAGGAGCCAAACGCATTGGTTGTTTTGAGGTAGAAAAACTGTAGTTGCTAAAGAATGATGGAACTGATTCTGATTTAAACGTAGGACTGTGTTGCAAGTGTGTTTGCCAGGTCGTTGGTGTTGATTTTGGACCTTAACACCCATTACCTCAGGTCCACTATCTTACCCACAGCAGCAAGACTGGGGCTGCTGCTGCAGGATCCCCTCAGATAGTCTGTAGTTTGTTTCCTTGCTCATAACCTCCAGTCCTGCCTTTCCAGGCAGTGCATACACAGGGAGCCCGTCTCTGCTTCTTGGCAGAGCTGCTGACCGCTGGCTTGTGCTTTCTTTGGTTTTTACTAATTCTCCTGCTTCAGTCTCCATGGTTTTTTATCAGTCCCGAATGAATTCCTGTGGACCTGCTTGAGTAAGCTTCTGCTCGGTGTTTGGCATGTTTCTGCCAGTGCTTGCCCAGCCAGCCTGGATCTGGCTTACTTTTCTCACTTCAGGCTTATGTGTGATTAAGCAAAATTTCATTGAAGTTGCCTGTATAATTCTGCTTAAAAACGGTTTTCTGTGGAATACAAAATAGTGTTCTGTTAATATTTTCTATGTGAAATACACAAAGATACCTTACAGAAATCCAACTTCGCCAATACAAGTTCACTAAAAACGTAATCTAATTCCTTCCATTTAATTGCAAGAACATCAGCCATTAATAAAAACACAAACCAGAAAGAAGTTTGAATCTGCACTAGTATTCGTAAGGCATAAAGCTACAAAATTTGGCAAAAGTCTTTCCAGCCCAATGTCTCATCCCCAGCAATGGCCAGTAGTAGGGTTTCAAGGAAGAACCTGAAGAAGATGCTGTTCTCCTGCTGGTTTTCGTCATAAGCAGGGACAGTTTGGCAACATTTGTCTGACATCCCCCAGGCAGAGAGATGCACAGACACGCAGAAACTCTGTGCAGTGGTTGATGGGGGTCAGGGCTGGCTCCAGGGTGCTTTGGGATGAGCTGGCTGTACTGCCCATGTGCTGCACAGCTGGGCCTTCCCATGTGCGGGAGTTGGCACCCAGAGCTGATGCATCCTGAATGCCCTAGGTTTGCTCCGCACGCGTAGGCTGTCTGCGCAGCACGTGGCCAGCAGATGTTGTATGGCTGGTCAGTGCTAGGCATGCATCGTCATGCACGTGTGCTGTGGGGACATTGCTGATCATCTTGGTCATCTGAACGTCTCAAGCCCACAACCTGTATATGGACAAAACATCCTTTGGAAAAGACGATGTGTCCCAATGAATCTGGATAATGCAGCAATATGCTTAGCCGTAAAGAGTTCCTAAATAGCCACTGTGGCTACATTTCTGGTGAATCTCAAAGTTGCAATCTCTCTTCCATTGAAGCCAGGGCCAAAAATCACACTTGTTTCTCACAAAGCTGTCATTGGGATCGCTTTCCACTTTCACCAAAAACCCTGCTGCCAGTACATATGAGAGGAATCAGACAATAGGGGAGGGTGACGTGCAATGAAATCAGTGCCTGCTTAAATCATGGCAATTGTGTCAGTGACTTAACTGGGGTCAAGCCTTTGGCCATGGATTTTAATTCTTCCAGTGCTGAATTTCAATTCTGCTGGCAGAGAAGAGCAATGACTAAAATAATTTAATTCACTCGCTACAGGAGTAGGTTCAGCTCATTTCTTTGCTGCAATTGCTCTGTCTTGGGTAGTTTCCCTATTGTTAAGAAAAATCAGTCTTGATGCATCTAAGTCACAGTGGTTCCATGAGGCTTGCAAATATCTCTGAGGTACTCACAGCTGTTGAAGGGCTTTTGATTGACAATACCACTTTCATGTAATTCTTCTCTGTTTCCTTTTGTATTGTTTTCAATTACAGTAATTTCAGCAGAGCTGTCTACAATGAGAAACTATGGAAATTGAATACAGAAAGATGTAATATTTCAAGGAAGAGTAAGTATAGCAGTGTCTTTTTTTTTTCCTAGAGAAAGGATATAGACTTCTCAAGATCGGCTCTGTATTCTCAGTTTAACTGGCAGACAGGAAATGTTTTTTCTTTCTTTAGGTCCCAAAGGATGTTTCTTTGTTAGAAAGCCAAACCTCCATTTCCTCTATTTCTTGTGACCGATAGCAAAGCTGGTGAACATAGAATAAACTTGGCACCAAATGCATGACCTTGTAGCCTATTTCTTTTACAAACCAATTTAATTTGAACATTGGAAGTCTGCCTTTGTTTTCTGCTGGATAACTTGGTAGGCAACTAATTGATTTTCTTGTGGCCAGATGCTGGAGCCTACCGTGTTGTTAATGAGACTTCACTTACACAAAGAGTCTCAATGAGGTTAACAGCAACCCGTGTGTGCATGGAGGTCCCTGATGCAGCTGCTGTATGCTGAGAAATGTTAGTCTTGGTTAGGCTTGGTCTCAATCCCCACTTTTACCTGCAAAAAATTCCCCTTTCTTCCCCAGGATCCTGTGTGTACACTGAACGTGGCTGGACAGCATAATGCATACATAGAGGTACCCAAGCTAGCTTTGGTAGCAAAAACAATAGCTGTGTGCAGCCACAAAATCTGCTTTTAAGAGGGCTGATTGTAGTTTGGGTGCAGAGCATGCTGTCCAAATTGCTGCGCAGCTAACGCATGGACTCATGTCCTGTTAAATGGCAGAATGGAAATTTCAAGACCATTTTGAAGCACATCAGTCTTGTAGTGATCAAAAAGCTGTCATCACAGCCAAGTGGTTAGATTAAGTTGGGTATCTAGGATGCCAGATAAGTGTGGCGTGATGATTTGGAGCAGGTATTATGTAGCTGAGAGGGTTGGAGAAGTATTGCAAGGACATACAGAAGTATCATCTTAAACAGCGCAAAACGGAGACACAGCAGAAAACCGCACTGGAAGTCAGGCTTCTGGCTATTATTGGCACATAATTGTCAGCTGAAGGGCTGCAGGAGCAGAAGCGTGGTATGGCTGAAGCCGACCTCACGTTCATGGATGTAAGACTCTAAGCACCATCTGTGTCTTTTTATTTTTCTGTATAGAGGTTGGGAACCTTAGTTGCTGGAGTCTGCCATCTCTGCAAACTAGTCTGAGTCAGTATCTGCAACGTTACCTCTTCGCTGTCTTTATATTTTCAGGGGATGATTCTTCTTGATTAGCTTTAGATGGGGATGTTATACCCGTGTGCTTTAAAGGATTGCTGCCTAATGAGTTTCTGTGATTATGAACTCCAGTGTGAAGTTTCTCAGCCATGAGGCTCTCCTTTGCAGAACTGCTGAGCTTATTTTCATTTACAATGAAATGAGAGGTAAAGTTTAGCCTCCCATTTTGTTTGGTTTTGTGCTCATGCCTCTGAATTTCTTCTGTAGTGGTTTGTCTGACCACGCAGCTGTGGAGACCAGAGACAAGGAAGTCTTCAGCTATTTGACTGTCACCCAGCTGGCAATACTAGTGTTTAAGCTGGGTTTGGGGAGTTTTCTAGCTGATAAGTAGGTTTATATGTTTGAGTTTGATTATTCTAGGCAGACTATTGTGTTTACTTCTGGTTAAAAAGTTACTTGAACAACCAGTTGCTTACTTCCACCACATGCTGAAGTTCATGTTTTATTGGTGAATTAGCCACGTGTTTCTTGTTTAAGAGTTCCAAAATATTCCCGCATGCTGCTTGTCCTTGATGTGTGAATCACCAGGAGAATGGCAAATTTAGGAAGACCCTTACAACAAGCATACAAATAAAAATTAACGACTCCTGTAAGGACCAAATTATAGGCTAGAACTGTGATAGCTGGCTATCTTAACAAAAAAATTATTTGTTCTGCTCACAAACAACCTGCAGAAACATTTTAAAAGATTATCTGTGAAGACAGTATTTTCAGAAATGAATAGTAGGTTTTCTTAGAGGAAACTATAGCAGTGAAGGAACACAGGAAGAAGGAAAAAAAAAAAACACAGAAGAAGCAGGCCTATTATATTGCCTGACTTGAATTGTATACTTCACTTATCCTGAGGTTAAATTTGATCTTGATAGTCAGTTCTGCGATGAAGTAATTTGCTGTAGCACTCTGTTGCACTGCCATTCAAAGAAGGCAATGAGGCTTTTTGACTGTTGCAGTCCAGCTTGTATAAAATGGGAAGGTAAAATTGCAACTTTATTTAAGCTATCAGTAAATTTCAACTGTCTTAGCTGGCAAGAAAAATAATAAAAATTTTAATAAACTTGATGAAAATAGTTTTATGGTATGAGATGAGTAGTCAGCCTCTGAAAACACATGTGGATAACTACTGGTCAGTTTTCATGTAAATGCTTTATGTGAAATTAACCACTGTTTATAATTTAATAATTTACTAATCAGTCTAACTTTGATAAAATGCAGTTATTAGCACCTACCTATTTTGTCTAATGCTGAGACACCAAGCTTTTTATAGGTCGTGTTCCTAACAACAATTTATTTTGTCCATTTGTCTCCAACTGCATATTCTTTGTAAAATCATAATAGCAGGATGTGGTTAGAACATCATACATGATATTACAGCTCTTAACGACGAGGCTTTTCCAGGAAGGGATGTTGGAGACTTGTTTGATACAGTGCTTGCAACCATTCCCCAGCAAAAATACTGACATCTTGTCAGACTGGATGTCTGCAGTCAGCTTGCCAACTGCAAGGGAGGAGCAGCGAGGCTGCATGAATTGGTGGTCTTCACAGCTATTCTTACTGGTCTTCAGTAAAGTCCCTTCAGCCTTACTTGGAAAGTTACTCAGTAAGGTGCTGTTGTTTTCCTGAAAAAAACAAACAAACAAAAAAACCCCAACCAAACACCCTGTTGGTCTATCATTGACTTACTAGAGGCAAGGCAACAGAACTGTACTTTTCTGATAGAAAATATGAACTGGGATTTTATTGTTATGGCACAAAGCAAATGTCACCTATTTACAAAGTAATTCGTCCTACATGTTGATGGCTGGCTTTGCCACTGGATTATTTTTAAATGGGATCCATTTTAAATGCAATCCACTTTCTTAATTTCCTCCTAATTAGTCTTCTATAGGCATTATGTAGGTCAGTGGTCCCTCAAGATAGAGATGACCTGCTGCAGGAAGGATAAATAGGACTCCAACGTTTCTTCACAGGCCTCAAAAATCTGTGTTGCTTTCCAGAGCGTTGTTTTTCTTTCTTTCTCGTTCCTTTGAAAAAAAAATCTTCGGTCCAAAGCAACCTTAAAAAACATAAGGTAAATGCAACCAGCTCAGGTATCTGAATCTGTGAAGAAATTACCTGGGATTCGTATTCCAGTTCTGTGATCTCTTTGGCATCTTCTGAATAGAAATTCTGCTCTATTTCCAAATAGTGTTGCCTAAAGCAAAGGTTAAAGCAGAGCTTGTTGGGCGTGATGTTGAAGACAGACAATCTAAGATGTCTAAACTTGTAATGTGAGGGGGGCTCTTCCCGAACCAGGGCTCAGTTGCCGGTGATTTGGGAAGCATTGCCATGGTCACGTCAGGGTTTTGTGAGAACAGTTCAGCGAAGAATGACTAGAGAAACTGCAAAGCTTTCTTTGCTTAGGCGTAGTCCATTGCATAGAACCGAGATCTCAGAAAATGAAATGACAGATAAAGCATTCCATTGCTTCACTTGAGTTTTACTTTGTTATTAAAAAAAAAAAAAAAACCTATTAAATGAGAAACTTATGAGAGCGCTACATTGGAAAGAACCAATTGTTTGGTTGCTGTAGACACATGAGATGGACCTCGGTGCTTTCTGCAGGCACCCAGGGCACTGCACTTAACCTGTGGAAGCCGCATCCTGTAAGAAATCAGTCCTCCTTCAAGCAGTGTTCGGACAATGCTTGGCATGCGGGAGGGCTGACAGAGCTGACAGGAGTGTGCCCAAAGTATGTGTGTGTTTATACAGCTTGTGCTTATCACGAGGCAGAACTTTCCTTCTCTGCAGTAATACCCCAGTGGATGCTGATGTACGGAGATTCGCTGTTTCCTCTTCATTACGTGGTCACTCTGCCTTGTGGGCAGAGGCAAGGTGCTGAGCTACGTGGACCTCACCAGGCTCAGTATGGCCATCCTCCTGGGTGCCTCCTGTGTAGCACAGGGAGAGGAGCTCAGCGAAAAGCAACGTGTTTGCTATATGCTTGACCCAGATACTGATGGGAAGAAAAAACAACTTTTGAGGTTTTACTATGCAGACTGGTGTTTTGCTTTCCATAGAGAGCAGCGGTGAGCCAAAGTGGCAGCCGTTTCAGTGGGTGAAATATAAGTAAGAGTTACCAACGGCAACAGGCCTCTTGGTGACGAAGAAGCTCTTTTCCTGGTTCTGATGACCCACTGCAATAAATAAATCTCCAGTCTGATATTTCCCCCTCCCCATTCTTCAGATGAACTGTAGATTTCAATAGCTACTTAATATCCTGTGGTTGAAGTAGGATCGAGAGGTGTGTGTGTTTATACTTACCAGCTGCCATAGTAAAAGCTCTGTGGTTTGATGATATGATTTAGTATAAATCACCACTTTCATGCTCAGTGATACATCATAGTGAGACATCAGCCTTTGAGAAGGGTCTTTGTGGCTGTTATGGTGCAGTGATGAGGCCAAAAATGCTTGCTGCTCTGAATAAGGATCTTTATTAAGGTGGACTGACCTACTACTGTGTTCTACCAACCCTTGCAATCTATAACACATCTTTCAACAATCCTTGTTTAAACTGCAGGCCATGAAGCTACATCTTTCTTAGCTGCTGTACACCAGACTTTACATGTAAACTTAGCACAAATGCCCTGTGCTGCTGCTTCAGTGCTGTTAATTGGTGCCATGGCTTGCTCCTTATTTTTGGCAAGAAAATCATGGTGCATCATGTGCTTGTGGATTCAGTTTGGAGGGGTGGTGGTGTGGTGAAAAACTCACTTGTTCCTTTTGAAGTAGGTTTTACATTTCTGCCCCATGTGCCATTTTCCTGTGCTGTGATGGTTGGATTTCCAAACAGACATTGTGGAGCCTGGTTTGTCCAACAAATTTTAATCAGACTTTCCAAATGTTTCAGGCAGGAAGGCCTAAATATTAATGCTCCTAGGAAAACAAGAAACTTAACCCACTTCTGTGTGGAATCGATTTGTTATTTCCAGAGGTGCTGCAGCTTCTCAGATGAGACTTCTGCGTGTTTTTCTGTTTGGGAGCTAATTCAAGTTTAGCTGCATCCATCACTAAGACCGTCGATAGTGTCTTTGTTGCCATGATGTCTAAAGATGTGCATGAAGATCCCACATAATAATTTATTACTGTCATTTGAGTATGAGGCAAAGTGTGTAAGAGAGAGAGAGAAGAAAAATAGAAGTAGTCCGGGAAAAGAAAATTGAGGTGTTTCTGTAAAGTTTGCGGAGGTGATGAATGCTGTTGCTGTAATATGCAAACAGCAAAACAAGTGGTTTGGCAGCCGCTGCAAAGCAATTTACCTTGCTGACCAATATCACCTCAGTTGCATTTCTGTGCTTCTTTTATGGCTTGCACACTCCTGCGGTTCCTAATCTCTAGCTCCGTGCATGTGTTGGCCAGGGCTGTTTTGTTTCTGTTGGTGCTTAAAAAATGGCATTGCGCAACCACTTGTAGCTAAAGATAATAGCAGCTCCATCATAGCTTTCAGATCCCCTGCGGGAATGCATAACCTCCTGCCCATTGCTGTGGAGCATGCATGACAGTAGCAACAATGCCTTGAGATCCCCATGGATATTCCCAACCTGCTCTGCTTTGGGTAGGTATCAATTAGATATGTTAGTCATACATTGAGAGGACACTGTTGTTAGCCTGGACTTTAGGGCACAGAACAAGTGAGAGCCCTCAGTCTGATCCAGATTTCACTACAGACAGATAAAACACTGATGTGGTCCCATCTGCTGGTTAGGGGGCCATGCCTTCTGGCTGGACTTCACGCTCTATGGCATAAAACTGCTAAAAACTATGACAACAAAACTGAACCCTAGCTCTGGGGGAGCTGTACCAAATTTGTAGTGCAAAAGGTGCAATGCAGCAGTCGGAATGTGACTGATCACATCTTGGATGCAGACACCGCTCTGAGGTCCCATTAAAAAGGGTGGCAGGCTGCTCTATCCATGACCTTTGGTCTTAGAGGATGGGGTAGCGCAGCTGAGACTTCAGCAATACAGCGTCTGTGGGGTGTTCAAATTCCTGTAGCAGCAAAAAGTTTCATCTGCACTGTAAGATGCTCAGCAAAGGAAGAAATAAAGTTCCCTCACTCCCTGTCTGCAGTGACGATGCTCTTTGAAGCTTGGATTGCAGTGCTGGCTCTGGGGGGCCTGAGCCGGGGCTGTTGGTGCTCCTGCACCTAGGAGCATGGCACTGGTGCTGCTCCTAGAGGGAATAGCTGCTGCAACTCTGCTGGTATGTCCAAGCAGGCCCTTAAAATACTCCCGGAGGTACAGAGTGCTGTATCTCAGCCCCTGACGCTGTTTTGTTAGAGCTGGAGGCAGCTCCAGCATCTCTCTATCAATGGCAGCCTAAGTCTGACCAGTGGCCTGTGGGTGTTGGTTAACTGGTATTCATCTGTCCCTGTTCTGTGAGTATTGGTGAGCTTTTGGGGACTTGTATGAGCAGTAATGAGTCACCTGGGCTGCCCAAATGATGTCAGCCAGGCAAGAACACCTGTATTTAATCTGATGAGCAGGAGACAAGGATTGGGTAAAAATTGCTGGGTATGAAAGACACTTGAAATTGATGGGAGCAGCAAGCACCAAATACTGTCCTGCTCAGTGAGTACTGGTTCACGGTATGAAAATATTGTCTGGAGAAGATGAATTTTGACCTTAGGGTTTTGGTTCTTAATGTTTCCTCTGTGTGGTTCTTTATACTCAAGTAAGGCAAATCAAAATTAATATTTAAGGTGAGCGTGTGGGGGCACAATGCTGGCTTGCAAAAGCCAAATCTACACTTCAGCAGTTTCTGTAGCAGTGTTCATGTAGGGGGGAAATGCCTAGATGTTACAGGTGTTTGATTTCTTTGTTATTGTTGCTTCCCACCTTTCCACACGGCCAAGATGACTGTGGCAGCTGACATGCTCTGGTTTCTGCAAGACAGGCTGTCTGTTTTGATAGATCTCAGGAGTGGTCTTTGACACAACTGATCACCTTTTCTGTTTGGTAAGTAATTGTGTAGGATAATAATGTGGCAGCCTGGTTAAAGTCTTGTTTCAATGGAGACTATTCACTGGTCAATAAGAAGCAAGCTCCCTTTCTTGTGGTATACCATCAGCATTTTCTGTATTTTCATTGTTACTGTAGCAATGGTAAGATGTCTCCTAACAGGATTATTGAGTGGTCATAAAACCATGCGTGTTTCAAAGAATAAATGTGTGTGCTTAACTTTTTAAGCTGAGGTTAAGAGTGGGAAACTATAGCTAAATCTTTCTTAATAACAACTATTTTGTATTTCGTTTGGCAAGTCACAGGTGTGTTTCAGACTAATTACTTCAAAATATGCTTGCTCACAGCTGTAGCCCAGCTGTGCAATGACAGCTATGAAATACTCAGAATTTAACAAATCTGGGCTGTTAAGCCTATGAAACCACATAATCCACAGAAATGCTTGAAAGGAAACAATTAATTAATTCTAATATTGGATTAAATGAAAAAGGAGTGTCCTCATTTGCAGCAGAGAGCTCATAGTCTTCAATCTACAAAGTCAGCCTAAGTTTTTTTGCCCCTCTCTAAATTTTATGGTGGAGAACAGGAGCTATTCTGGATTTTGCAGCTTGAAAAGCCTCACTCTCCTCATTATCTTTGTCTCTTCTAGTACCTGCTTCTGACACCATGGGTTGTATTGAAGTGATTGTCATACCCTGTCTGCAATGTAAAAGAGTTTGTGGTGTCTGGCTTTCCACTTAGCTGCTTGCTTTTCTCCTCTACCTCTTTGAGACCTTACGTAGTTTTCTGCTTTTAGAGGAATGCTCTAATTTGGTTCTTCAAAGGTGCAATAAGCTATTTTTAAAAGGCACGGTTTGGACTGTTTCCCCTTGCAATAACTTGAAAATACTTGTCTTATATACTTTATATTTCCCGAGACCTGCTTTCTTCTCCTTGCGTTTTCCTGAGTGAGGAAGTATTTCTAAAACCACTGCTTTAATTCTGTCTTTCCATGTTGTAGTGACAAAAGAGATAGTCTGCATTAATGTGATAAACTATCACTGAAGGGTTTATTAGTACACTGGTTCTGTAATCACAGCTGTAAATACCAGTCAAATTCCAGCAGAGGTGTATTTCTTGCAATGTGCAATGTGGTAAAATGTTAAAACTGTCCGTTATTCGGAACAAACTCTTCACTGTAGCAAGCGTGATTGAAAGGATACTTGTGCGATTAGAACAAGCAGCTTGGGAAAACACCTTTTGAAATCATCCCTCAAAGGCGCCTTGCTGCATGTTCTATGCAACCTACTTGGGAAGAAGGAAATGATCCATAATTACACAGGAATGTTAGGCTGGCCGCCTGCACGCTATTACCTCCACACTTCATTCCTTCCTAGCAAACTGACTTCTGCTGCATTTCAGAGCTAAGTACACTTTGGTATTCTTTGCAAAGAGAAAATCATAGTTTTTGATAGTAGGCTCAGAGTTGACTTTAGCAAAGATGGACCAGGGAGTTAAGCTGTGGTATTTGTCTACAGCTGAAGGCGTGAGCTGGCTGCTCTGAGGGCAGGTTGAGCTGCTAATCCTTCCCTCTTGCTCGTACAGGCCTATGCTAAGATGCCTTTGGGCTGGCTTTGAAGGAGGACTGATTCACTGAAAACATCTGCTCCTGTGTTCTTTCTTTCCAAACAACCATACCTTGTGCTGTGTCCCACATTCAGAAATTTGGAGTTGGAAGAAGTAAAGGAAGATTAAAAAGGCGGTGTTATGGTGGACTGGAGAATCAAAGAATAACCCTTCCCAAAGTCATGGCTGGATGTGGTGCTTAGGACATGTTTTTCTGTGATGATGTATTTTAACGTAACTTCACAGCATCCCTTGCTTAATATTTCTGTTATGGAAGCTGCTCATGCCACCTCCCTGCTTCTTTGCCTGTGCCCTGTCTGCACCTCTCTGGCAAGTACCCAGATCATTTTGGAAACATCTGCTCATCTCTGACATAGCATTGGCTTTGCTAATCTACAAAGGGATTCACTACTTCAACAAGAGAGTCTGTATTTTTTTTTTTTTTTTATACGTAGAAATACTCAGAGGGGAGAGCTAAACCAAATTCTCCAAGTATCAGAAGGGCAGCTCCTACTGTGTGTGCCTGACTACTCACAGCATACCCATGCAAGACCATCTGTGCTACCTGTATAGCAAGAGCTCAGCCAGGACAGCAGCACCTGCTGCCCTCCTACCTTAGGAGCAGGAGTAGGGAATGCCCTCCTGTGCAATACTGTCCTTCCAGCTCTGTCCTTCATCTCTTACATGTTGAGGAGGAAGAGGACTCTCTTCTCATTTTTCTGACCCATCCTTTCGTGCTAAGGGGGTCAGGGTGGAGTAAGTGGGTCTTTGTAGGAGAAGCAGGCAGGGGACTTGTAGTGGGCTACTGGTGTATCCCTCAAAGGAAAGAGGGTAAGAGTGAGTGATGGGAAGGGGGCTTTCCTCCTCCCTTGTGCTTTTAATCCCAGTGCCCTCTCCTCGCCTACACTGCATCCTTCAGTATACATTCAACTGCTGCGGAAGCAAAACTGAACTTTACCCCTGGGGCAGAGATGCCTTGAGTACTGAAGTCTCCCTTGTGTGTCAAGGAAGCTGTTCTACATAATACCCTCTGTTTGGGGTGTAGCTCTGCCTGGGTGTGGGTATTTCCCTGTGTTCTGGGAAATTTTAAACACTGGGAATATAGTATTACGGAAGAATGGTTACTGGGAGGGACCTCCAGTGGTTGGTAAATCTAGCCCCTTGCCCAAAGTCAAGAATGATTACAGCTAAGCCATTCTTGTGAGATTCTTGCATTATTTCCGTTGCAAGACAGTTCCTGGACGTTCTCCCTGTTTTTACCTATTAAAAACCTTCTGTTAACCTCTCTGTTACTTCTTACCGTATCCACTGCAGATCCAGAGAATGGGTGGTCTGTTTCCTTGTCGCCTGCAGTGTCTTTTTATCAGTTTGAAGATTGTTGTTGTGTGTCTCCTCTGTCTAGCCCTTCTCCAAGTACCCTGGAACGGATGAGTCTGGCTATTCCAGATGGATGCCACAGGACTCTGGACTCGCTTCAGAGGATTCTTACCTTCCAGGAAGGGTGTTGTGCAATGCAGGATACTGTGCTCTGGCAGAGATCTCCCTGATAGAGTGTGATAGTTCATGGTAGAACATAACCTTTCCTAGCTGAAAGTTAAGCTGTTCTGCTCAGCAGAGAGAAAAGAAAAGGGATACCTTTAATTTATTTTATTTTTAAAGAAGCTAGAAAAAAATATTTGAGACAGAAGTGAGACAGGCTACTGTCATTTTTATTTAAGATAGCTTTGCATAAAGTCTTTTTCCTCCACCTGATAGACATGGATCCATCCCTGGTGGCATTGATCCACCTTCAGCAGCGTGGATGTATTGACAAATGAGAGTCAGGCTCTGTAATGGCTCTGTGTTGTTGGCAGGATGTCTCTTGAGGTATTTCAAGGAGGTTGCTCCTGTCTTTGAGGTGATCTAAGCCTTTCTTCTCCCTAAAGCACAAGGCTGGCTTAATGCTTGCTGATGGCTGTGAAAGGAATTAGTTTTTGCTTGTAGATATGCGTGGGCTGTAACTGGTGTTGCTGTTACGCAGTTCAACTCTTCCCTGGCTGCAAACCTCTTCTTTCCCCAGAAATGTCTCATAGTAGAAGACAAAAACATTCTTTGTAACACGGTAATAAATGTGAGCAAAGCAGTTATCTTACTACCACCCTGAAGGGCTGAGCAGTGGATTTCCATCAACTGAAATCACCCTAACTTAAATTGTATATCTATTCATTAAAGGCGCGTATAGGATCACAGTGCTTTGCTCTCTCAGGATGGAGCCTTCTTTTTAACCCTGACGTGTCACAAAATTTATCATACGCAAGGAAAAGATTATTTCTATGCAAACTTCTGCTTCTGTTTCTTTTCCATTCCTCCTTGTTGTGAGTTTTTCCTCTGGTGTTTTATATATTTGCCTATTATATTAGTATCAGAGTAATTCCTTGGTTTGCAATTCTCAGGTTGTGTTGGAAGTGAAGCCTTCCTGTGGGGTTAGGTGTTCCTCTAGCCTGCATGTGGACTAGGTATGAGAAAAGCAAAGGGAGACTAACTGGGGTTTGCGGGCGATTCCTTGAATCTTGCCTGACTGCCTGTCGTGGTTTGGCCTCAGACGGCAACAAAGAACCACGTGCCGCTCGCGCGGGCCTTCCCAATACGGGAAGGATCGGAGGAGAAAGAAACGGCCAGACTCTCGGGTTGAGACAAAGGCAGTTTAACAGAACAGCAAAGGGAACTAGAAAACAACAACAGTAACACGGACAGAGGAATATACAAACAGGATTACGGAACCGCCGCTCACCGACCGGACCCCGGGACGCCCCAGCCCGCTCCAAGCGGCGACTTCCTGCCCCCCTCCCCCGGCAGCTCAGGGTGGGCATGGCTCACATGGCATGGGATACCAGGGAAAATTAACCCTATCCCCGCCGGAACCAGGACACTGCCACCTTGGCCTTCCTAGGGAAAGGGCAGGTTCAGTTAATAAACTGTGTTTGAGGAGGTAGTTACGGTCCTGAAAGAGATGCAGAAGGCAACACTGATGGAAGTTGTCGTTCATAAAGACATAATAAGAAGGGCCACGTCTCGTCTTTTTGACACGCAAGATGCTTCACTTAACTATTCGAGCAAGGCTCAGTGTCAGAGGGGCACTAGGATACTATGAATACCTAGGATACTATGAATACTATGAATGTTAATATGAATTATTGTTGTTGTTATCCTGAAATGCTTGCATTTTGTCCAGAAACCACCTCTTGTTGAGAGTCCCATTTTCTGCAGGCTTCTAAGAAGCCTGTTGAACTGGATTTCCCCCCAGATATTTTCAGTAAACAGCAAAAATAGCTTTTTTTCTTTAGCTGTGCCATGTGTGATTAAATAAGACACTGTCTCTGTATCCCCATTTATAATGGTGGCACCCAAAGAGTAGTATTAGTTTCCCTCGTCTTCTAATGCTTTTATAAATAGCTAAGAGCAGACAAGTTGGGTTTTTATGTTTCTTTACAATAACCAACAGCATTATTACCTCTGTTACAGCATAAAAAATGAAGCAAGTTAGAAGCCTTCATCAAAATATCTTATGGTGGAAACTTCTATTGCTTGGCTTCTGGGAGCGTGCGTATGTACAGATGATTCAGCTGAATGCTTGTGAAAATGTACATATAGTTGCTCAACCTAATAATGAAATTTATGGAACAGTGAATGAAATATCTTGGTGTGCTCTAGAATAACTGTCTTTATGAATGCTTTCAGAAACCACAACTTCAGTTACATTATTTTTCTGACAAGTCATAGCTGCTTTTAAGCCAAAGGCATGGTGTTAGAAAAGGAAGATACCCTTTGATTTAAAAATACATTTGGAGATGATCCCATTTGCATTTGGGATCTACTTGCAAATGACCTGCGCGTGCTATGTCTTATTCATGAAATTGCTGTTTCTGTAATGACTTTTGTGCACATGTGGTCTTTTTTTGTTTTAATGCTCTGTGTGTACCAGGAAGAGAGGCTGGGAAGCTGTCAAAGAATAAACCACTTGAGGCAGAGGACTAGCAGGAATCTGTGACAGTGAGCCTGGCCAGGTTTGTTGATGGGGAAGAGGTAACGCGCAGTGGCACCTCTGGGAGGGGAGAAGGTCACAAGGCTGATATGGCTGGTATTGAACTGGGAGCTGCGTGGAAAGTTGAGACAAATGCCAGAAAGCCTTGGGCAAGAAATGCGAAATGATGAGCAGCCTGAGCAAGGTTAGGAGAAAGGAAAGTGAGCTGTAAAATTGCTGCTGTTCAGAAAATGAGCTCTGAACTATGCAGAAAAGGCTGGACTTCTATAGGGGTAAGGATCCTCTGCATGATGAATGCCCTGGGGAGAGGAGGAAGCAGAAACTGGGAAGTATGAATGGGGGAGTTTGTTGTGTCTTGTTTTGGGATTAGTGTTCTTTAGGTTATTCAGCGAGGAGCAATTATATCTCTATTTCCTTTAATCCAGTAGATGCCTCCGAGCAGGTAAGGTGTCACAACCACAGGGGCTGACTGAGAGAGGATAAAATTTGTCAATATGAAAGGAATCTAATGTCTCTACACTAGGCCTACGGGAAGTTCTACGGTGAAGGGTGTTTGCCTCTCGGTCTTTCAAATTTCTAATCCCGCTGTTGCTGTTCCCAGGACAGGAGGGGTGTCCCTGAGCCCTCCGCCCCAAAGCAGCAGAAGTCCGTTTTATCCTGTGTTGTTGGAACGCTCAGCACTGGTTCTGCTGAAAGGGCTTCATGTTTATCTGTCACTAATCAGATATGATGATTAGGCTCGGAGATTACAGACCTCTTCAAGCTCTCTGCGTCTTCAAGAGAACAGCTTGGGAACTTGACGTTTATATGTATTTAGCTCTAGAAAAGTATTGCCTTGCAAAATGAGATTTTTATCAAGAAAGGTAGTAGAAATATAATGGCTACAGAGTCAGGAATACTTTGACTAACAGTAGCCTGAAGACATAGGATACATGACGTGCTTCTGTAGCTTTATGCACAGATTTGAGAGGATTATTAATGGATTTGAAAGAGAATTTCTGATTTATTCAGGTATGTTTTCTTTCACTAAAGATTTCTGATATGCTACCGTTAATATTTCAGTCTATTTTTAGACAAAACAATGGTATAGCTAGCAGCTGGTCTGTAACTATTTGCGAATGTAATTCATAAATGTAAATGCAGTCAATCAACAGCTTAGAGAAGAACCCATGGCTGCATGCCATTGGAAAGACAGTGAGGTGGTGACATACTGATTTCCTTGAGACGTACAGGTTTTGACACCAGCTAGATACTAAAAAGCGCAAGTCATCAAAAATATTCTTTGTTGCATTCTCTGAATTTTTCTTAATCTCTAACATGTCGCAGCTCAGCCTGTGCATTAATGTGCACTGTCCAAGCAGATTTATTTCTGTTGCTATCCCAGCGTCTCTGGAGGAAAAAGGGCCAGAATGCTCCAACGTCTTATCTCTTTTTGCAAGCACAGTGCTCCTCAGTGAACGCAGATTTGTAGGAGCGGAAGTGTACATACGCTCTCCCTCCATTTGCATTTTAATTATATCTGGAAAACAAAACTTCAAATAGCACTTCAGAATCTATCTTAAATAATAAAACAATCGTTTCTATGTATTGTTGAAAGATACGAATATAATTTAAATTCAATTTCAGCAGGCCCGTGCTTGCTTTTAGTGTCCCTCTGACGCTTGCTTATGTCTTCCAAAAGCTGATGAAATTCTGTTGAATTTCTTTTCTTCCCTTCTCTCTATTTTACACTTGGGTCTCTTTCTGACACTGTCCTAAAAAGGAACAGTGCAGAGGACTACAAGATAGTCCTATTGATTTCAGTGAAACACTTGAATTATCTCAGAACTGCTGCTTTTATTGGCAAGAGGTTGTATTAATAGATAAAGCTGTAAGCCTAATGCACTCCATAGTGCTGTGCCTAGTGGCAGGAAAAAGGCCACTGAACATACGTATTGCTTGCTGTAGATACAGGTTTTACATCTTTGTAGAGCAGGTTGAGTGCTGCTGCGCCTTCTCCTGAAAACCACACGTGACTGCCAAGCACGTGGTTTTGGTACTGACATCACTCCTGCAGGAAGTAATGTCCACATTCAGCGTTTCGGTGAGAGGTGGAGAATGAAGGATGTGCCTCCTTCAAAAGCTTTGATCTCCAGCAAAACCAAAAACTGGTGGGTGTGGGTATGACATGGTTTCAGACAAAAATGCTGTTGTCTTAGTGGATATTAGCGTAGGAAACAGTGGAGGACAGGAGCACTGTACACAGCCTAAAGGAAAAGCAGTTGGTGTGGTTGGTGTTAGAAGGTAGTGCAAACTCATTCCGATCAAATAACCTTTACAAATCATTGAACTCACATAAATAATAAAGTGAACGAGATTAGCTGGGCAGCTGAGAGTTGAATATGGACAAGACCCTTGTACTTAGCTGGAAGTATTCCTTATGTCTAAGTTTAATTCCATGCAACAGAGAGAACTGTGCCAAATCGATGCAAGGGTTGCCGTAAGCACATTGTATTACCGAACTGTGAGGTCCTGCAATGTGCATTTTCCTTTGGTGTCCCCACTCAAACCAATGAATCGAATCACGCTTTCCTGGCACTGCTTCTTGGCCTGCACTGTGTTGCACTGAAAAGGGCTGAGAGGGAAAACCTGAGCCAGGTAGAAATCTTTATAATAGATATTGTTTTACCTTCCAGCTGTTCTTACCAGTAAATACACGGCTGTAGGCAGACAGACGAAATAAAGGCTCCATCAGCTGCTGTGGCTTCTGCCAATCCATCCTGAGTACCTCTCGGGAGTGGAGACTTACAGTCTGACCTAAGCATGTGAGGAATGGGATGAGAACAGTAAATAGCTTGTTTTCATCTCTGATTGAAATTAGAATAAAATGCTGGTCCAAAGATGACAGACTAGCGTAAATCATCATGCCATTTTTGTTTTTCAGATTTAATTGTAGGAGAAAGCAGCAGGACGGTTATGGAAGCTTAAGAGTCTTCCGGAGAGGGCTCTGTCAAACTGTGCAATCCTGGCTATGAAACAGCAAAACTGAGAAGAGGTTGTACATAAAAATCCAGTGTTACGATACCTGTTTTTTTTTTTTTCTGACTTCCAAAAGCTGTCTCACTTTAAGGTTGCTTAGTGCGGGGTGTACCAGCAGATCAGAGTACTCAAAGGATTAAATATCTGTACTTGATGCTTTTAGCAGGCAAGTGAGATTTGTGAGCTAGTAACTTGTTTGCACCGTGTTCCCTTTTGGGCAGTGTCAGGCTCCAGGCCTGCCATCTAGCACCTTTCGGGAGCTCTGCATTAACAAAACCAGAAACTCGCTTTTTAACACAAACGCATACTTAATAGAATAATCCTTAATTTCAGGGCCTCTCTGAGACGTGGGATCTTTGTCTGAATTCCTTTGACAAAAGCAAATTGAGGGTTTGTTTTTTTGTTTTGCTGTGTTTTTGACTAGGGCTCCACTAATTAAGTAGCAATTTAGTTGCTTACACTTTGAAGTTTCATTCATTACCTGTCCTGTGTTAAGTCAACAAAAGGCTACATCTAAGGCAGTGAGTCTCAGGCCATCACTTTTTTGGGCTGCCTAATTAAATGTAATTACTTTATTTTGTGCCAGGGTTCATACTTGTAACATTGCCTTGTAATAATATAAATTGCATGTATGCTGCAGGGGGACTGTTTGACGCCAGAGAGGAGACGTTCCCGCTGTCCTTCCTTGCAATAGCATGCAACTCAAGAGTACAGAGACATCATTTTCCTACCTACTTATTAGCTGCCCTACGGGAGAATCACCAGTAAGGCATTCATTTTATAGGGACAGGGTGTATAACGGACCCTCCATCGTGCCTAAAAATAGGCTGCGTTCGGGACATGCTGGGATTAGCCACAGAGGGAATCCTAGATGTTTAAAAGTGAGTGACCTTCCTGTGGCACATGGACTTTGCATCCGTTCTCTTTTATTTTATAATTATGACAGATCAAAAGCATTACACTGCCACTCATTATCTTTTTGGAGGGATTTGAAGAATTACTGTCCTCTTGACAAGCAAAATACTCCTGCTGCTTCTATTTGTTGAGATCAAGCAGTAAACACTCCTCAAACAGAAAAATCACCTGTATTTCATTTTTCCCCTCATGCATTAGGAAAATGGTTGTTGCAGAAAGAGTAAATGAGTAGCCCAGCGCAGTTAATGAGCTCTGGTAAAGCTCCCTGAGCCATGGAGTAAGTACAAGCCAGTCTGAATTTTGAGTCAGACTTTAATGATTAATAATATGGTAAATCTAGTCTCACTAGCACTAATAATAGGGGTCGCCTTTGGCTCTTTGCTGGCCACTGAAATGAGCGCATCTTCATAGTGTGTCGGAGCCCTCCCTTTTTGTCAATGGTGCCAGCAGGTCTACAGTGAAGCAGTTAAAACTAATGTGANGGGGGGGGGGCTTTCTAAGGGCTGGATAATTTGTGGAGTGTTTGGAGGAACATCACAAAGAATACAAATGGAAAAACAATTAATCAATTTAATGTAAAAGATGAATGGGACTGTTTCTTTCCAGAAACAATGTCATATCAGTATTTGGGTACAAACAGGAAGCAGGAGTTCATTTAGAGTGTGTGTTTGGTTCAATATAAAATGGCTTGGTGGGGGGAAGACTAAATTTTTATGGCAGTTTTGTGAGGGGCAGCAAGATAAAAATCAAACATACGTGTATTTGCTGTGGGGTTTTGGTTTGCTTGGGTTTGGTTTGGGTTGTTTTTTTGTTTCCTGGGGGGTTTTGTTTGTTTGGTTGGTTTTTTTTGTGTTTTTTTTTTTTGTCGTTGGTTTTTTTGTTGTTGTTGTTTTTTTTTAAATACTGTTAAGAAAACCTGATTCCTACTACATATTGTTTCAATTTAAACACCTTTAGAGATTCAAGTGCTGGCTATGCCTGAGCTAATTCTTTATCTTGCTGCATGCACTTGGCATCTGTCCCACTAAGTTTATCCTATCTGTGACAGAAAGCACATGTCACTTGCAGAAAATGGTGGGAGATACTGGGAAAATATTTGCTCTTTGATTATGGTAGCAGGTCATCGGGATTTTAGTCTGTTTCTTAATCTGCAGGAATACGGGGAGGGGGGACTGTACATTCAGCTGATCCTTTTTTGTGTTTAGGACCGCATTAAATAGGTCGTATCCAGAGAGTGTTTTATGTGGGGGATGAAGATGTTCATCTCCACAGAGCAGGCTAGACAGCATGAAAAGCACTTCAGTTTTGCCCTGGCAGGTACATAGGCTAAACCATATAATTTACTTTTCTCTTTTAACTTACATTTATGCACACTTACAGCCCTGTTTGCCATCTTGTGTTGGCATAAGTTATTGAAATAGGGAGCCTATCAGTCTGTGCTTGATTTTAAATGTAGGGATATCATTAATGATTAACTTCTTCCATTGAATATCAATTTAAATGGGGTCCATTTAGAACGTTCATTTAGAATGTTGCAAACGCAGAGTCCTCAGACTCAGACCTCCTTAGCAGGCTCACGTAACCAAATTCATTTAAGGATGAGGTAAACAAGGTTGTGGTAATACAAGCAAAAAGTCTTTATGGATACCCACTGCAGAGCATCAGAAGCATGCTTTGCATGTAGCTAGTGGTTCGGTTGCAGATGAAAAAGCTTGAAACACATGGAAAATGCTCCTGCTCAGTTTCTACCTCATGACCCGCTCCATGCTATGCTGGCAGTGCCAGGGAGATCGAACTGCATTAAAGGAGTAGTGGAGGGCTTTCTTCATAGCTAACTACGTTTGGCCTCCTAAACCAGCAGGTACGTGGTTAGGTGTGTCTGTCCCTATGGAGACTATGAGCTATGAAAATTCAGTGTCAGAAGCAGAGCTTGTGATCTGCAGAGGGTCCACTGGTGTAGAGCAGGCTGAGATGGTCTATCTTGCCTCCTCAGATGAGCTGTCTTAAATGTTCAAGCAGGTGGCAGAGCTATTTAAAGCCAAAGAAATAAGGAAAAGCTGAGAGCTGCTGTAAAACGTAATCTGCAAACTGTGAGAGACCTGTATTAAGAGAGACTGAGCTGGTCCCAACCCCCCTCCCCCCTATTTCTTGCCTCTTGCTCTGCCAAGATTCAGGGCACCCAAGCCTGGCCGTGCCCTGCCAGAGAATTACAATGGAGAAGAGTTTGGAGATTGTACAATAGAAGCTAAAAAGAAAGAAACCGCTTGCGTGAGGATCGTGAGCCAGTCTTCCTCTGTTACTGCAAAAGAACAAGTAGGACCCAAGTCACTAAGCAACTATACAGCGCATTTGAAAAACAAAACCAAAAAAGTGAGAAACGGAATATGGAAATATTTGCTAGCTTAAACCAATGCGCAATGGTGCACGTTTTACTAAAGCTTAGATTAATGCTCACCTTCCAGTTTGCTCACCACCAGATGGTTTCAAGTACAGCTTCCTCTTGTTGTAGGGCTCTCCTTGGTGGGCTCCTGCAGGGTGACTGGCAGTTTCTTTTCCAAACTGAAGAGTCTCAGTCTACACTGTCCTTCCTTGTCCAGGAGCTGTTCCGTATTTTTTATAAACTGCTCTGACTTAACACCTCCGCGACTGTCTGTTATAGCATTTCTTGAGATGAGGAGACCAGAGTATTCAGGTTGTTGGTAAACCATGGATTTGGCAGCATGATGATATTCTTGGTTTCATTTGCTGTTTCTTTCGTCATAGTTCCTTATGTTTGAATTGCTTCTTGACCTCTAATGAACACTGGGATGATGTTTTTGTGGACCTCTTGACTATAGAGCTCAGCTCTCACTATTTCTGTGTATGCAGTTAGAAATTTTTTTCCCTTATACGTTGTTTTACATGTATTGATGTTGAACTTGATCTGACATTTCATTGCCCAGCTTTTCAGTCCCATATGGTCCTTCAACAATTCTCATCAGCTCTTATATCTTAAATTGCTGAGTGTTGTTAGCAGACTGTCTCATCTCTCTGCTCAGATCATTTTGTTAGTACATTGAATGAGGTTAACCATTCAAATACAGCTAGGGCAAATCAGTGTGCACATAAACTATTTGTGAGATCGTTCTTACATTGGGTGTAAGTACTGTTTGGCTCCCTTAACACTACCATTACTTTTGAAAGAGTTATTTGGGCCCAGCATGAAACTTGTGAGGCCCTAAGAAATCTCTCCACCAGCTGTGATCCTGTTGCTCTCAAATGTATTCGAATGGATTTGGGAGAAGCAATCACATCAATTTCTGGGCTGTGTATAGACAAGATGTGAAATCAACATCCAGATCTTTGTTTGCCAGGAGCCAATGAGGCTCAACTTCAACATCAAAAATACCCAAACAAAATACTTCCAGCCCCTATGTCCCGTTATCAACAGATGGTATTGATAGGCTGTTCCACAGTAAAACAACAAAGGTCTAACCAGGATCTTTAACAAATTGCCAGCGGGGAGGAGGGGAGGGAACATAAAGGAAGAGGAAAGATGGTGCCTTTAAATAGAAATGAAGGAAAGGGAAAAGATAATACTTACAGTTTTGTAATTGCACAAGTCCTGGGGCCAGTAAGAAAAAGACTGCATCCTACTGGAGACCCACAAACAGCAGCAGAGTAGGAGAGTGAGGAGAGGAATGGAATTGCTCACAAAATTTTGAAGCCTTGCCAATATTAGCAACCTTGAAGGACACCAGGGCACTACCAAACTACTCAGCAGCAGGTATAATGCAGGTTAATTCAGTTTTCTTGTACGTGCAGCAAATATCCCCAGATCTGTTATTGTTGCACTCAGTTTCAAAAGGGGAACTATGTTTTTTACAAAACGATCATTGAGAGGTAGCTTTTTCTTTCTGCCAGCTCCAAAGGTGTGACATAAGGGCACCTAGTTTTCAGAATGGGAAAAGCAGCGCTACAGGGAACGGCAGGCTGGAAAGACTGACATAAGAACCGGGCAAATAAGGAGGGACTGTGCTCTAGACCAGACTTAGCTGATGCTTTAATAAACATCACATATCTGGGAGGAGCCGATGGGGTGTCTGGAAGGCAAGGCAAGTCTCACATTTTTTAAGTTCTTTGGGGGAACCCCATTGCTGTGTGTGTCACAACACCCAGTTCCTACAGATTTTGAAAAAAATGTTTGGCAGTTAAAGACACTTTGGGATAAGAAGGAAAGTATTTACATGGTAAGTAATTAGTTAAAATACAGGAAAAAGTGAGCAGGAGTAAGTAACCAGCCGTCAGAAAGGAGAGAGATCACCAGCAGGTTGTGCAAGGATTTGTTCATGTTCACTGTACTGAGAAATGAGTGGGAGAACTACACGGTGATAAAGTTTGTTGATGATACCAAGCTTTTCAGGGGAATAGGGTTGAGGATCAACTACAATGGGCTGCAAACGGATGTTGGGACTAAATGACAAGACATAAAAAGCAGCAAAAGTGGTGGTACACCAGAGGCTGTGGGGGAAGTGCTCTCACCTTCACACTTAGAGCTCTAAGCTGACTCTTTCCATCTTGGTTGTAGCTAATAGTGCCGTGAAAACAGTGGCTGAGTGCAAAAGCAGTCGAAGGAGGAAATCAAATGTCAGGATTGGGGATGATTTTAACACAATGAATCTGGTTTAGGTCGGTGTAGAGCAGTCTGTGTCATTCTGGTCTCCTCCTTCCCGAAAGGATGTGGGCAACTGGAAAAAGCCCAGAGGAGCTTGATGGGGTAATCTGAGGTCTGGTGTGACTTCTGTATGATCAATGACTAAATAGGAGGACTCATCAGCCTGGAAAAACACTCACGAAGATACTTTAGAATTATATGAAATAAGGAGTGTCGCAAAGAGGGTGACTGCAGACCAGCTGTTCAGTAGCGTAATTTTTTTTTTTCCCTTTGTAACCAGGTATCCAAGTTCTGATCAAGAACCAAGGTTTGGTCTCGGTCTGCCTTTTGCCTGAGAGTGATGGCACTCCGGAGTGGAATGGATCACAAGCGAAAAGCTGGTATGTCTGTAAGTGTTTAAGGTTTGGTGCATACTTTAAAAGCCCATTAGCTGAAGTACTGTCTATACTTTTATGCAGCACAATATCAATGCATCGGTCTCGGAGCAGTTGCAGAAGAAAGTACTTAATATTGAATTTTCTTGCCTTTAAATTTGAATTATAATGATATACTGTTGTGGCTTTGCATTTTACAATGTCGTTCTAAAAATACTACACACTTTAAGATACTTTCCTTATGATTATAATGTCTGTCTTGGCCAATGGTGTGCATTATAAAGATATATTGTAGCTGTACTGAAGGTACATGTTACACCAAAAAATCCTCATTAAAAACAGATGAGATATTAATTATGAATGTATGTTCTTTTTGCAAACTGAAATTGATCTTGAAGCACCTATCAGAAAAGTTCAAGTAACAAATCTTTTGCTTATGTATTTCATCCTCCTTGACTATAGGGGAAAAAAATAATCCAAAAAGTGTCGGGGTTTGAGCTGTAATGCTGTTGCTATTTTCTTGAAGCTTTCGAATAACGAAATGTTGCAAATCAAGTTTTGGTGCGCTGCGTAATGAACTCTGCATTCTCTCTCCCTATACAGTTTTTGCGTCTCGAATTTACTGTTGCATGTCAGAATAGCTTCTTCAGAGGGGATGTGTGTATATATAAGAACAAGGTAGTGCATGGAGATCTGAGGAGAAAATCTAAAGAGTAGATGAAGTATTTCAACTACATAGTCTGGAGATTGCGCTAATTTAAAAAATATGTCTTGGGGGGTTATAAAGAACCTTTTTCAGGTATAAGGTAACACTAGTAAACAATGGTTAGCAGAACTGATAAAAATACTGAGTCCATTTAATCTGCAAGAGAATCCTTTGAAATCCAAGGAATATATAATAAGGGTTGCTGTAAAAGTGGGGTGAGACCATGCCAGATTTCCTCCTAGGCAAACACTTCCTTCCCAGTCAGGCAGATAGGTTATTCAGCATCTGAAATAAAACCAGTGTCTTTATAAGCCACCATCAGCACCTGATTCACTCTGTCTCTCCACGTGACTGATTCAGTCATGTGGTTTCTCCTTGTTCAGACCCCTTCCTTGATCTGTCCTACTCTGGATTCATTATTCTTTGCTCTGATGAACTGTAATCATCAGACTCTTGATGTCTCTTATTTCGATTGAGTTTCTTGTGTCATCCTACAGCATTGTAAATGCTGCTGTTTTCTCTCTTGATGTCTCTTGGGCTATCTTAACACCTCTGTGCCTCAGACAATCTGTAATGTTGCTGCCCAAATTCTTCTTTCACCCCTGTTTTTTAGTGCAATCATTTTTTGCCTATGAAGGTTTTGCACTTTGAGTTGTCTGTGACGCAAGGCCTGATTTATGCACTCCCAGTCCCTCTTTCCCATACGCGTTTCAGGTTCTACTCTGAACTCCTTCAGTTATGTCCATAGTGCCATCTAGGACCGCTTGTCACCCTCTTATCTTCTTGATAGGCTATTTTAAAAAATAAAAATAAAAAGGAGGTCATTTTGCTTAGAACAGTTCCTCTGAATTTATCTTTCAAGCTGCGTTTAGTTTTTCATGGATGTGGAACGCTATGCTGATGACTGAAGACCTGGCCTGTTTCCTAGGTAAGCTCTGACCAAGTTTTATTGCAGAATGATGCAAACTTTTATAAGATGCTCTATTTTATAAACAGTAAAAAGGAGAGAGAAGACCTACTGTAAACTGAGATAGAACAGAAGGAAGGCCGTTCAACTACTGACGACATGTTTTTGCTGTCATCTTCTCATTTCAGTTAATCTCTGGAAAACGGAGGTGTTTCAGCAGAGGCATCTGTAGTTACATGCTTGATAGCTGTGTGAGTGTATGTATGGCTAACATTTGTGTTGTTACACTGGGAGAGATACTGCAGTTAATTAGCCGCTACTGCGCTTTGTAGCTTCGGCAACTGCTGCGGACAGTTAGCGACGGCATTGCTCTAGGCTGAGAGGGAAGTGAGGAAAGAGGTTGTTCCAGTAAGTGCCTTGCCTCCTGTTTGTAGCTTGGCCCGTTGCATCTTGCCAGACACACAGACTCCTCCGAGTACTTTCACAATCATCTCTTGTCTCTTCAATTACTACTTCCTCCTCCCCCTGCCTCTCTCTTCCGTTTGACCTTCTGGTAATTCCTCCGGCGCTAGTTCAGAACCATGCAGTAGGCTATCCTACCCCCTCCAATTAAAGATAGAAGTATGTGGCACATTAGAAGTTACCTAACAAGCCTCTAAACCCCCCTCAAAGGAGAGCCCATAGTTTAATTGATCTTGCTCAACCCACTTTGAATCCCAAATTTTCGTAGGCTGCAGTTAAGCGTCTGTCAGAGCAATTTCAGGGTTTGGGGACTTTGTTGTTGTTTTGCTTTTTTGCTCCTGTCAGCCAGGAGTAGTAGGCTTACACTTCCAGATTTAGGCACAGACTGATTTCCCAGGTTCACACATTACACGCAGGGTTTATTTTTAATTCATGAAGACCACTTGATGTACTGATCAGCAATCAAAGAATGTGCAATTATCACTCTTGCAAACTTTCCTGTGCCTCAGTAATTAAACCAACAAATTAGTTAAAGGCTCCAATGCGGAAGAAGATTGGTAGACTGTGGTCAAGACACACATTTACGGATTTTCCCTTAAGCTGCTTTTCTTGAGGAAGCTTTGATAAAGACCATATGATATCAATTATCATTAACTCTGTGTGGTTTCTCTGCATTTGGAGCTCTCAGACGTTAGTAGACAGGAGCCCTGTGTTAAGTCTTTAATGTATAACTGGTATTTATGCTGCATAGCCTATTCTCATTTTGATTTGTCAGCTGACATTTGAAAGGGAAGATTTGAGGCAATTTATATGCGCAGACTGTGGCCTGTTGTGCTGAGTGACACTTCCTCCTCTGATCTGATTTGACAGAGAGCTATTCTAACAGCAGCAACAACATATTTTAAATGCCAGATTCAAAAACAAACATTTTAATTATACCTCCTGTTCAGTTACTGCCTCAAAAATTGAAGGATGTGTTTTGTTGAGGTGTCACTGCCTGAGCTTGACAACAAAGTCAGCATGATTTAATAAACTGATTTAAATCCTCTCTTCCAAGAGTGCACACTCGTCTAAAGTCCCTAAACATCAAAGTCTCTCTTGTCTTGAGCTCTGTTCTACAGTCCGTCAGTGTGAGCCTTCCTTCACAGACAGCAGAGGGAATTCAGCAAACATGTAGATGTGATTCATTCTTAAGATCTTCAAATATGTGGATGAGTCACTGATAAGTACATGTAAGTTGTGCTGACCAGATTTAGAGTGCAGCACTGGAAATTACAGGATGTAGCTGGGAACAGATGAGGGAGCCTGAAAACTCTTATAATTGAGGAAGTACATATGAAAATCCACAGCAGCCTGGAGAGTTCATTTCAATGGGGGGGTGTGGGGGTGTGTGTGTCTACTTAATCCATTTTACTGGGATTTACAGACAAGTTTAGGCCTGATAGTTCACAACTCCTCTTTCCTACTTTTTCAGTTTGAGATTCTCAACAAGATGCGGGAGGGGAGCAAACAAAAACCCAACCCTGAAATATCTTTATTTTGTAACTTTGTGGATGTTGAAAGGCTGCATGTGGTTGGTAATGTTGGCTCATGTGTTGGCTGAGCTTTACGTCCATGTCTGATCTGAATGCTGTGAGCTGGGGGTGGGGGTGGGGCTGTAGCATGTATGTAGGTAACCAGGAGGCAGAAACACCTTAAGAAATTGCATTGCATTTTCATTCTATTTTGATTATATTTTTTTGTTAGCAACAGGTAGAGCTAGCTCATAAAAGCTGAGGGAACCTTGAAAATTTTCTCTTGACCTTTTGTTTGTGTGTCAGAGCCCATGGGTTGCCGCTTTACTTCATAGGTAAGAACACCATGATTTCAGGGACAAGGAAGGGGGAATTCTGTTTGAACACACCACGTGCTCTCAGGCAATGTTCTTCAACCCGGATGGTGAAACAGCGTGCAACATTTTATACCCTCGTTGGTGGAGAAAACAACTTTTGGCTCCCAAGAGAAACTTGGAGACTTCAAAAGACACTTCCATAGATTCTCTTAGTCAATTTGGGGTTCTGCTATTTGTCTTTCTGACTTAGGACATCATTTTGAGGTAGTCCAATGCTTCTGTGCCTTGTGTTGTGTTTTACTTGGAGCTTTTCTTCTCTTCATCTAAAGCTTTCATGGCTTTTTTTTAAAGCTACAGTAGTCAGCATGAAGTAGTACAGGTGGTGTTTTCAAGTGTCCTAACATAAAACTTGGGTATGTTTTGCAGCTACTAAATATGCAACAAACCAGCCTGATAAGCAGCCAAATTCCTGCTTGATGTCAGCACACAGCAGGGCTCCACCTGCACAGCAGGCCTGGACTTGACCCTGTGATTTTTCACACTGATTCATCAGAAGGTTATTTGGCTGGGATGTTGCTGTAATCGTGGTGTAATTGGAAAAATCTTATGCTGTTCAATCACCTTTAACCACCTACTCTTGTAACTATGCATGAGCAAACATCTTCAAGGCCAGCATGCCAGGGAGCCAGTTTTGGATGGCTGTCAAGAAGCATTAAAAGCGGGTTCCACTTTTCTCAGAAAGTTTCAGAACTTTTGGGTTATTGGTTGCTACAATCAAAAATATCAGTTCAACAGCTCTTAAAAATATCCTACCCTTTTTGCTAGACGTCATTTAAAATAGCGGCGCTGCCCTAGTGTTTCCTATTTTTCAACATTTTCAGTCTTTCTTTCCCCTAGCCGTCTCCATGATATTCTGAACACCTCAATGTTCAGCTTGGGAGTTTGCATTTTAACCTCAGATGACTAATAGATCTTAGTTGACTAGAAACACTTATCCCAAACTCCTAATTTCTGAGATTTTTCTCAACCAAAGGTAGCAGGAACATAGGCACAGATTTACCTTTTCTTCCCAAATTTTCCACACCAGGTTACATCCTGCATTGAATAGAAATGTGAGAATCCCCTATTTCTTCTGTGAAACTCTAATATTTGCAGTGTCCTGTGACTCAGGCAAGATAGAAGCCTGTGACGCACAGTGTAAACTTCACAGATTACAGGTTTCTGTAGTGACCCCGATGTTACTGCACAGCAAAGCCTGTTTTTTTACTTGAATTATTGCTAATTTCAAACTTGAGGTTGGCTGCATTAAATTTAACATCCTGGCACATAAAGAGCTGATGCAATACAAGACTTTTCCTCCAAGAGGGTGGTGTTCCAAAATGATGCTAAATTCAAGATGGGACTGAGCTGAGTGGTTGGTACCAGGGTGTCTTCACCAAGAGAAGGTCTCTTTGCACAGGCCTCAGTCCTAGAAGTTGTTAGAGCCCAAGCGTGTTGCTGTCTGATTAGATGACCCAGCCTTTTGGTAATACCTCTCCCAGGTAATGGTGCCACCAGATCCAAAGAGTGAGTAGCAGTAGAAGAAATGGGAGAGACGTAGAGGGAAAACAAAGGGACTTTCACCAGCCGCTTGAAAACTGCTCCATCTTAGAGGAACTGTGACAGGCAGCTCTGAACAAAACCCAGACAGGAGAGATGAAAATTTCCACCGCAATCTGAGAACAAGAGAGTTTGGAATGCATGCCCGTGTTAAACAGAGGCTGGCCCCTGGCTTAAACACAGTCCTTGCTTAACCAAACCTAGCTAAGAAAAGCTTGTGGTGCTCGAGACGTGCAATTTCTGAGCATGGTTAGTGTTGTAGTGAGAGCCACCAAAGAAACAAAAATGTAAATACATCACGACAGCAGAAATACTGTGTTTTGCTATTGACAAGGACTTGAATTAATGGAAAGAAATCACTTCCCAGCAAAACTTTTCATTAATTACCCTAGTCTTTCCATTTTAATAGCAGATTAAGGCAGGAAAAAGTTCTTGCATCAGTCTCATGCTGCTTCTGAGGTTACGCTTAGTGAAGCTAGGAAAGAATTATATTTACTGAGGTGCATCTTGACCATTCATTGAGCTTTTTCTTATTGCTGCATTTTATTAATCTTCCTCAGCAAAATATGCTGGAATTACATTTTCTTACCCTTTGTCTAGGCTTTTACCATTTACACAGAGCCATCTCCAAACTAAATATTATGCATGCACTGTAAAACCTTCAAAGCAATACTCTTAATCTGCTGGGTTTATGCAGTGGAAGTTGAAAAGGTTACTGAAATTCATAGTGATCCCATCACCTCTGCTCCTTAAGCTAAAACCTACTGGGATGTATCCTGCAATGCCCTTTTCTCAATTTTCAGTACTTAAAAGGATGTGGGAGTTGGCTTTAAAAATCCCATTAGTAAACTGGATCAGCATCCCGACAGTGTGTGGCCCCCCAAGCAGACACTGGGAAGCTAAAAATAAGGTTCTGTTTTAAACACTCTTGTAGAGAAAGCATGCTCTCAAACTTCTCTTAACTCGCACGGACCATCTTTCACTGCCTCTCTGTATGGCTATGTATTAGGACAGAGTCCTGCCAGGCTGCATGGCAATTATGCTGTGTGTTTCATTGCACGTACAGCTCTGCCAGCGCTGCACAGCTTGTGCTCTGGAAGCTACCAAAAAACCACAAAAGTTAAATGCGCTTTTGTTTGTCTTTTTAAAAAAAATTATTAAAAAAGGAAAAAAAAAAACAACAAAAAAAACCCCCCAACCTATGAGGATTAATTAATTAATTTGTAATGTGATCACTGCCTAAGACCTAGGCAAAAAGCTTCCAGTAGAGGGAGTGACCAAATTAGAAATCCCATCTAAACTGCTTCTGAATTATATGTTGCTGGTAAACATTTTTATTCCTCAAGTGTATGTGCCCTGGGAAGCGGGGAACTATCTTAAACAGGACTGTGTTTTACCGAGCCTCATGCGTGAGGCTGACATTCACACTCCCACGTGTGAGCCAATGCAATTCAAATAGTGACATTTAAATTTGTGAACAGGATTAAGAAGGTTTTTTTTCCTTTCTGCAGTTCATGCAGTGTGGCTGTGTCACCCGAGTTTACTGCTCCGCGTTGCAATATTCAGTATGTCACAGGCATGCATCACACTAGTCACACTGCCTTTCCGTTCCAAAGAAATCCCAAAATCCCAGCTTTGATCCTCAAAACCCTCACTGAGATGAAGTCCAAATACGAGTCATATTTCCTTCTCCTAGAAAAACATTCTGATTCATCAAAAGGTTTAAAAGACCAGTTAGCTTTTAGGTAGCACCTAAAATGCTGGTAATGACATCTTTGAGGTACCTGTGTATTTCCCTGATGATGAGAGTAATCTGTCCTCTTTCAAATCCACATTTATTAGCCTTCCACAGTCACTCAGGCGCATGAACCTAAAAATGACTTTTCTTCAAAGGCAGCTCAGAGAAACTAGTCCTAACCAAGGTGACGATGAAACATAAAAAACCCCTTTCTCAGTGAACTTTGTAAATGCACATTTCTTTCCATCACATCTCAGTTTAATATTTGGGGGTTTTGTATCGAATCTTTTTACATATAGCATGAGTACTCTGAATGGGGATCTTTCTGTTGTGAGGCATCAGGCAGTGGAGATACAGTTTTAGAAGCCTCTGTGCTGATGCTCACTGAACAGTTCTGACCAGTACCAAAACTTGCCCTGATATAAAAAATACCATATATTCTATTTAAAAATGTGATTAGAAGAGCAGTATTTGGGGGTGCCAGGGAAATGCTGCACTTGAGAAAAGAATTGGGGGCATTGAGTTTAAATATAGTTTTTGATAGACAACTAGCTTTTTAAATGATCCCTTACCTTTGTACTTTCTTGCAGCTTTCAAATGTATTTTTTTTCTTTTTGTACCCAAGCTGAACTGTGTGTAAAGTAGTAGTCCCATTTCAGGTGAATTTTTAAGTTCTGTAAACTTCATAATTGTAGCACACAAACACTTTTCCCCAAAGACAAACAATATAATATCCTCTAGGGAAAACAAGAGGTCTCCAAGTTTAGAAAACAGGCTGGAGTGATCATTAGTGAAGCACAATTTCATGGCAGGAAGTCAGCTTGGATCCCATCTATGTATCCCAGACATTTTATGGTCTGGATACAGAAAGCTCATATGGTGAATGTTGGGGTTTTTAACAGCCATATTTTGGGCCCATAAAATAACCAACTACAACAGTTAATTTTCACCCACACACCCAAATTGCTAGTTGGTATCACAATTTCAGTCCCCTGACACCCCTTACACAAACATACACTATTCACCACCAAAAAAAGTAAAACCAGGAGGGCAGTCTTTGGGGATTGCAATGGAAGTTAAAAAAAACACATACACACACCATACACACAAAAGCCAGCAGCAGATGACTGATTATACCTTCCAGCAAGTCGCAGAAGGAAACAGTTTACAGAATGTGTTGCCTCGCAGCTCTTCCATCTCTCCATCACCTCCCTGTCCTTTTCCTTTCTTTTCTGCTCTGGTCTCTGTTGTCCTCCTTTCATAAGTTGTTGTAGCCCAGAGCAGAATCAGCAGCTTCCAAAAGGACCGGCAACTTTAAAGTTAGCATTAACTCTTTCCAAAACGGCTCCATGTGTTTTAGCAGGAAATACAAGGGATAGGTTGCTACTGTGTTGTTTTGTATTGTGAGAAAATGTGAGCGGGCGGCTAGGTTATCATCGACTCATCTTAATGAGCACTTAGCTCCACGTAAAATACTGCTACGCTGCAGAAGAAAGAAATGGTGATCCTCTAGCTCATCAGAAAAGGAACAGCATGACCAAGCTAAGTTATGAAACACGTTAAAGCTTGTTGATCATTCCGTTCAGTAAAAATAAAATAAAAAAGGGAGTGAACGCTTATTAAGATGGAGATTTTTTGTTCTTAAGCTATCTGAAGGATTTGGCTCCCAAGTCCCACTAGAGGTTAGTTAGAAGTAAGCCCCAAGTGCCAGAGGTGGTTTTGAAAAGCTTGTTTAGTGTGAGTTTATTTTCAGCAGGCGTGTTAATGTGTAATTATGTGTCTTGAACTAGGATCCACTTGTTAGGAAAGATGTGGGTGATTAGAGATGCCTGGGGGATGTCATCTTTTTAGGGAGAGAGGTATTATTTCATTAATTGTATCTAGGTTATACCTAGCTTAAACTGGGTTGAAGTGAAAATGGAAGGTTTCTGGGGTCTTTCTGAGCTGTATGAAATGCTGGGCTAAGCATCAAGAGCAGGATGCTGGCTCAGCAGGTGCTAAACCAAAGAAAATGGGCAACGGACTTGAAAAGTGCAGATTTCTAGACCAGTCCTGCATTTATAGAATGAATTATGTAGATGATTTAAGAGGCCCTTTCTCTTACCTTTTTAGGTCCTGAGCACTTTTCTATGGGAAAATTATATCAAGCATAGAAAGAGTTCAAAAAATTCTTCGGTTCTGGAAAAACTAGCTGTAAAATACAGATTTAAAGATGACCAAGCCACTCAGCCAGCTGTGTCACCTTTCTTTCCACCTCATCTAATCAGTCTTGCCTTAAACAGGCTACACACTGCAACACAGTGCCTCTCCTTTTACTGTGTGTTCAGACTGGTCATCTTCTTCCACCCAGCTAAGCCAGAGGGGAGCTCAGCGCACAGCTTGTAAACACAATTCCTTTGGAGCCTGCATGGGAGAGGTGGTGTTTTTCCTGAAGCCACAGCCCAGGAACTTCTCTCCTTAAATTGCTTCCGTAGCATCATTTCATAGTTCCTCATAAAAAAGACGATGGCTTCCTTACGGCCTTCCTGGGCAGAGAAGGTGTGAGAAAAGCTGTAATCCTCTTGACCTTTCCCTGCCAGAAGATGTTTTGTCCTGTGGAAGGACTCAAATCTCATTTCGTTGCTGGAAACTTGTCCACGCTGCACACTTCACTGTTCAGAGCTGGTCTCTCCTGCCACCTTACCCTGCAATCCCACACCATCCTTCAGTTGGGGTCCCCCCCCATCTTCTCCTCACACACTAGTTCTTTGCAAGACTTTGGCCAAGTTTCCAGTCACCAGTTGCCAAGTGTCTTCACATGCTTGGTTTGTATCTGTCTGCAGTCTTCCAGCGTCAGTCAATATCTCCAACACGGGTCTGGACTAAATCCTGACAGCATGGGGTGCACTGCAGTAGGTCTCAACAGCATCCTGGCCCAGAGGCTCTTTTACTAAAAATACATGTATTACAGGTACTGTTGCTGCTGGTGAGCCAAGGATGGGAGAGGATGTACAGCTCCCTTAGCATCAGCTCTTTGGTTTGCTTTTTATTTTCTAAATGCAGGTAATTTGGCTGGTAAAAGCCGCAGCTCGATAACATTTGAGAAACACCATCTCTGATCGATGTGCCTTGTGAGACTGGCTTGGCAGACAGCTTTCGCTGGTGCTGTTTTAAAGGTCTTCAGTAGGGTTTGTGCTATTCACACGAATTCTGATGAAGTCCCGTGTACGTGTCAAAGATAAAACATGTAGGTTTTCCAGACTGCAACATGTTTCGGGTAGCGGTGGTTTTAAGAGAAGGGTTACAGCCAACCTGAGTTCAAACAGAATGCGGTGTAGCATGTCCTCATCTTGAAACATGACAGCTTTGTGGGGTACAATGAATGCCTGATGTTACAGACGCATGGAAATTCAGAGTGTAAATCCACTGTTCTACCGTGTTGGGGAGAGTAGTGGAAAAACAGCTACACACCCGACTCATCAAGATTATGGCGTACACTTACTATGCAAACTATTATTTATCTACAGTCTGGCATCTATTCCTTTGTGGCCTGAAATCCGTGTCTAAAAGATAGAAGAGCTGAAATATTGTTGTCTGATATGCAGAGCTCTCTCTTTTTGAAATGTGATATATAGATACAGCAAGTTTCAGCTTTAAATATGTAACAATAGCAAAACCAGAGAACTTTTGCCATTTATCGCTCAGCTTGAACCAATACATTTCAGAGTCTTAGTTTGGGTCAAACTTTTTCTGGCCTTAATTTTCAAAGATTTTGTTTTGTTTCTGATCAAAGTGATACAAAATGAGCCACAATGAACTTAGCCAATATAGCACCACTAGAACTACTTTCCAGATAGCTCATTTTCATTTTCTGTAAATCAAATTACAATGGTTAGCCTTATTGTGTGGTTTGCATGATTGCGAGAGAATTTCAAAGCAAACTTCAACACTCAGCAAATTCATGGAAATCCAATGACAAACTTACTGAGCTAAAATCAGCTAGAGAATTTTGAACATGGGAGACTGCAGTCTAACGGAGCGCAGCTGGCAGCTTTAGTTTAATGATTCATCTTAATAATTACCATGGAAAATTAAAAGATTTAATCCGCCTATAAAAGGCGCCTTCCCAGCATTTGATGTTCTCTTCTAAGGCAGTATCAATTAATGCAATGGAGTGAAATCTGAACCACAGTGGAGAACCACTGAAATACTGGCTCGGGTCAGGGAGTACCACTGCGTGTTAGGAAAACCTTTGGAGTTGCTAATATCGGTTGGAGTTGTTTTTTTAAGATGCATAATGTGGAGCACTAATCTAAACTTGAAGGGCCATAATCTGCCATGAATTCCACCATCATAAACACTCTGCAAGATCTCTTACATGCTGGAGTAGCATCAAGTGGCAAAAGCAGAATGCGTACTTGCATCAGCACAATTGAAAAGAATTTAGGTTAAACATTTGGCTACTGTTTCTGTTCTGATGTCCACAAAACAGTATATACAAATGGCTGCCTGCAAAGTCAGTGTTCCCAATTTTTTCAAATATCATCTGTTTTTCCACAGACAGTGTTTTGGGTTGTCTTGCTTACCAGTTCCAAAATTCCCATCTAAAACTGTGCTAAAAATTGATATTTGGATTAAAACACATCTTTCAATCTTGCAATGGTTTTAAAAGGCAATCCTACATGTAATTCTCAAAGTAAATTGGACGTAGCCTCAGACAGGAATTTTAATTAGTTTTCCTTCTCTCATATATGGGTAGTATCATAACTAACACTCTGCATATGTATTCAGTGCATCAGGTTGGTTCCTGCTGGAGGAGTGTTTTCAACTATTTTAAGCAACCATATTTTACCCTTTCATAGGCTGGGTTTGTAGCATAAAAAGAGTGGCAACTCCTGCTTTTAAAACAAATCATTACATGTTTGCTGTTATTTTTCCGCCGAAGCCAGAACAATCTATTCTTTTATAGAAAAAAGAAAAAATTAGGTTAGCCTTTGCAACCGTTTTCATCCCAGAACTGCAAGAGCAGAGACAGAAGCTGTAGCCAAGGAATGCATTTCCAAGCCTCGAGTTCTTTGAATGCAGAGCAGGGCTGCAGTGGTTCTCTCATGGACAGTGGATCAGGCTGACCTGGCGCAGGGGCTCGTTGCAAACGTGGAAGATGTGAGGTAGTCTACGAGGGAGCAGGTTTGCAGGCAGCAAGCCAGTTGTGTGCAACCCTTAGCTCAGGAAGCTGCTAGGCTCTGGAGCGCCAAAAGCTGGGAGGGCATCCCAGGGAAAGACTGGTGCTAAAATTGCTGGTCATGTTTGATTGAGGCCTTCAGTGCTGGGGACAGCCTGAAACGGAGGCCGGAGCAGATGATTCGGGAGGGCTGTCTCGGTGTAGCTGTTCTGTACTATGTTCAGTGCATGACATTTAGCAGGTGTGAGCTTCCCATGCTTCCTAAACCCTGTTTGTGCAAGTTTTGCTGATGCTGTGGAGAAACAACCAACACAGATTAAAAGAAAACACTCACCCAGTGACGTTTACTCCTCTGTAGTATTTTAGAAGCCCGTGTCCAGCTAGTGCCAAAATTGCAGGGCACATTTTAGGTACTGGTGTGCAGAACTCCATTTTTTTATAATGTAAGTGGGAAAAGTCGTGATTCAGTGGGTCAAACCAGACAGCAGCTTTTTCCTTGCTGAGGACAGATGACTCCCTGTAGCTCTCCTATCCTGTTGTTCCTAATATCTACCACAGGGAGCAACCTAATCTGCAGTTGGCTACTTTTTGAGTGTAAAGATCAATCTAACGAAGTTTTAACAAGTATCTTTTAAGCAGAAGTACTAGAGTAAGTAGGCTCTTCTACCTGCTTATTCCTTCCCTCTTCCTCACACCCTTCCTTCTACTGTTCTGTCCTGCAGCACATCCCTGCATGACTGTACCCGAAAGTGTACCCCGAGACTCCCCTGAACACCAACCCATTTTATTTTCTGTGCAATTACTCCACCAGACGGGTTCCCTGCGCTGGCAGTGCTCTGTGAAACTGCTTGTGGAGGGCTTTGCATGGGGCTGGGAACGAGAAGATGCTTTAGCAGTTTTGCTGACAAATGTTTTAACCCAGTCTATGCACCGTGACCCAGGCGACGTACGAGCATAGGGGTGCCTGCCTGGCGTCTCCCCGGCTCTCTTGTGTGCAAGAGAAGGTCTGCAGAGCAGTGAGAAATATATTTTTTTGAACTTTTCCCAGTATGTAGGCTGTGCCACTTCAGAACTTTCAGAACTAAAAACACTAAAGGGAAAAAAACCCTCCCTTTTTATAGCCTACTGTCTCGTTGAAAGTGATTTATGAAATGAAGCTTCCTGCCCACCCAGTGCACAGAACAAATACAGACAGTGCTTTGAAATAACTATAGTACTATGCTATTTTCAGTAATATTTAGCTCAGACTTAGCCAAGAAAGCCCACTAAGCTTAGCAGACAGACATAAAAAGAAACGTTCTTTCTGCATTTTTGTGTGTGTATGCATCTATTTTAGGTTTCCCTCCTCTTTTCTCCAGTTGCATGGCTGACTATCAATGCAGCAAAGTCCCAGCTCAAGAAAATGCTTTAAGCCCACTTCTCAGTGCAAGTAACAGCTCTTGAGCACACCCCTCATTTTAAGTGCCTTAATAAACATAAGTGTGTGCTTACATTGAGATACTTTTATTTACCATAGTGAAATTTGTTGAATTCATTCACTTCAATAGCAGTAGAAAATATTATGGTCCGTGTACTTGCATGGTTTGATAGTATTTTGTGTATGTGTGTTTAGGAAGTACTTTTACCGTTTCTGTGACTATGAGGTTTTATGTTGTCATGAGATTATTAACTGTCACAGCTGGCATGAGGAGCGCAGTTGAGGAAGCTCTAGCTGACACTGTCTTGGCCATCACTTGCTATGTTTTCTTTACGTCCCTTTCTTCCCTATCTGCACATTTTGAGCTGTAGCTTGTTTTCACAACTTCATTTAGGAGAAAAGATAAAAAGCAGCCTACCGACTCATTTAGGGTCTGTGAAGTCTGTTTCTTCTGCCTTCAGCAGTGGGTCATTAGGGAAGAACATAAAGTCAGATTGAACATACAGTGATACTTCTCCAAAATACTCTTCCCTTTTCCCCAGTGATTGGGAGGTTGAAGGATTTTGTAAGCCAGCAATGTTATCTTCGCACAAGGTGGACTTTTATTGGAAACCGTCTAATGCGTTTCAATGCATGCAGAGCTCAAGCATCCGCTCTTGCACCAAGGAATTTCACAGATTAATGGGACGTAGTATGACAGAGTGTCTGCTTGGCTTGTTTTGAACTTGCTGTCTCCTGGTTCTGTGTGACACCACCTGGCTTTTATGGCGTGAGACAACAGATTACAGTTCTCCTTCCCTCTTGCACCCTCCGTGCCACCCAAGCAGTCACTGAGCACTCTGTCATCTCCTGCCCTCCCAGGTATTTATTTTTCCTTATTAAGAGTCCTCCTTCCTACAGGAAACTCTCACTTGAGTAGTTCAGTTGGCACCAGTGAAGATGCTTGCAGGAGCGAGTGCTGCCATTACTCAAGGCCGAGATAGCAGTGCTTCATTTAGGTATTGTGGGTACTGTCTGTAGCACGTATTTCTGTCTGCGTCTGGATATCTGGAACCTTAATGTAATCCAGTGTTTGTCCTAACTGTGGAAGTAGAGCTCCTGCCACTTGGGTTTCTACTCTGAGATTTGTGGGATACATACGCATTTCAGTTTCAAACTGCTCCATCACGATGCATCCTCTCACATGAACCTATGAAATATCTGTGAAGCTTACTATCTCAGTTCACTGCCTGCCTGCCTCCATTTTCTGATTTTCCTGGTTCAGGTTGCTTTTGTTATTCTGACCAAGCTCTGGGATCTATCTCACTGATGAAAGAGACGTCAGTGGTACGAAACTATCTAGAAGTCTCATCATGTTCAAAACACAGTAAGAAAGGTCTCTCTTCTTGGTGTTCCCACGCTGTTAACACGTGGTTTTCTTATTGTGGTTTACTTTATAGATCAAAACCATGTGCTGTATTAGGAAATGCTGTGGAAGGTCCGTTTCTCATGATAGCTTATCAGATGAGATCCTTTAGAACATACATTAAAAATACATCAAACAAAATTGTTATTATAGTTCACTCTCATATTAAGGGAATGGTAGGAAAGCACCACCAGTGATAAGGACTTGAACTTTGTGTCTGTGTTGCCATGTAAGCAGATAAACTCCCCTACCCAAATAGGTCTCCAAAGAAATCTTATAAAAAGCTCTTTTAAAATGAGAAATAACGTCTTTTTAGTTCAATGATGTTGCATAGTCAGATTTTAAAAATGCGGAGACTCCACTAGATAGAAAAATAAGTAGCAGCATTTAATGTGCATCATGGTCAACGAAGGTAAACTTTTTGATGTGCTTTTTCCTCATTTAAAACCCATTTGGGATGGTTGTGTCTTGGTTGTGCCCAAGACCTGAGGTGGAGTATTTCTTTTACTGCTGTAAGAAACAGGGTCAGAATTTCCGAGGCAGTAGGCTGCATGCTCTGCAGAAGAGCCCAGGTATAATGGGATGCCTGCTTCTCAGCCCCATAATTACAAAAAATAGTTCCTTATCAAAGACTAAGATACTGATTTGCACTTTCTGATCCATTACTCGGTGAGAGGCATTGCTCCTTTTATATAGCTGGTTTTCTTTTTTCTCCTAATTCAGGAGAGACTTCAACCCAGCGCTTTCTGTCATGCATTAGTAACTCTGAAAACATGTTTGCTTAAGTACAAAACCACATTAGCTCAGCATTATTGTATGCCTCCAACACACATAAATTACAATATATTGCGGGGTAGGAACTTTGATCGAGAAAAGCCCACACTGGAGGTGGGGAGGATGGTTGGAGCATTAAACGTTCCTTGTCTCCTGTTCCACTCATCCCTGTGATTCTCACTGCCAGTCGGTCTTTCCAATTGCTCACTATGTCTGCACTGCAGGCTACAAGAAAAGAAAGCAGTAGCAAAAAACATCATGCTATTTAATTGATCTAATCTCCTTCTTTAGCATTCATGTCCATATGCATAATCTCAAGTGTCACTTTTAGAAAATCCTCCCTTATTCTCCCCAACAGCGTGTCTCTCACACTAGCAGCACTGGGGTTCTAGAGTAGAAAAGCAGTTTTGGGAAGGAAAAATGCTATAGAGACACCCCTAAAAACGTAACTTGTAGCCAAGATTTCTTTTCCCCATCAGAGGGCTTATACTAGGATTCTTGCCCCATCCCTACAGGAATCTTGTACAGTGGTAGAGACAATTATCTAGCCTGGGCAGCGAGGAGGGTGCTGTTTGTGTATGCTGGTTTTGGTAGAGGACATAGATGGTGAAGGGTGGCCTCAGTGCTTCAGACAGGGCTGCAACATTCTGCCACCAGAGATCGTAAGAGTTCTAGTGACCATCTAGTTCCAAGCCCCCTGCCATGGGTAGGGACACCTCCCACTAGACCAGGTTGCTCTAGCCCCATCCAACCTGACCATGAACACCTCTAGGGATGGGACAGCCACAAGTTCCCTGGGTAACCTGGGCCAGGGGCTCACCACACTCACAGCAAAGGGTTTCTTCCTGAGATCTAATCTAAATCCCCCCTCTTTCAGTTTAAAACCGTTACCCCCTCATCCTATCATTACACTTCCTGATCCAGAGTCCCTCCCCGTCTCTTCTGAAGCCACGTTAGGTATTGGAAGGCCATTATAAGGTCTCCCCAGGGCCTCCTCTTCTCCAGGCTGAACAACCCCAACTCTCTCAGCCCCAACTCATAGCAGAGGTGCTCCTGCCCTCTGATGATTATCATGGCCTCCTCTGGACCTGTTCCAACAGGTCCATGTCCTTCTTGTGCTGAGGACTCCAAAGCTGGACACAGGACTCCAGGTGGAGTCTCACAGGAGTGGAGGGGCAGAATCACCTCTCAGATGGCCTCCAGATGGTCCAGCTGGCCCTTGCTTGTCAGCCCTCCTGCTCATTCCAAAACAGCCTCTGGATGGGAGGTGGGCAGAGCTGAGAAACACAACCAGCACATTTCTTCCTTACAGACCAAATACATTTGACCCAGAATGAAGTTTCTTGCAGGTTAACAAGATCCTTCCCCCTCCATCTGTTAAAACAAAGAACTTTTTTTTTTTTTCTGGGAGCTTTGCTCGTCCCCTTTTGGAGGGCCTTTTGACGATCATTACATGTTGCACTGAGAGAACTAACACATGGCTGCTCTCAAGCTGATTCCATTGCCATTGATGCCAGCACCAGAAAGTACAGCCTCACTGCCTGGGTGATATAAACATTGAGGAACCAATGTCACTTCCATTGAAGGTGAAAGAAACTTTGCCTCTGATGTAAATGGAAGCATAAATCAGTCCTTACTTATATTTGAAGTGTTAATTGATTTTGTTTTATTGGGCAGCACGATACACTGTTAATCAGCTACTACGCACAAGCACAGATTCTTCCCGTGCCAAGTATGTGATTTTTACTTAGTATTTGTTTGTAAGCATAGAGATCTAAAGCCGTAAAGTTTGAGAAACTTTACACTCAAAAGTGAGTGACTTGCTCATCTATTTCTATATGCACAAATATACAGAGCATTGCATGATAGTTTGATTCTAGCATGTTTTCTGTATTATTTCTCATGTGTTTTTTTGCAAGTTGGAACATCTTCCAAACCCTAGGCTGTATCTTGTGCTGTACATTTACAATAAGAAATTAATACTGCTGTTGTATGCAACTCTTTCCTTTTAAAGAGTTTGGATCCTGCAAGTAAGTGAGTGATGTCTCTTGTCCAGCAGTCCACACTTGTTGCAAAAATCTAGGAAAAAAGTAATCTTTCCTTCTATTTAGTTTGGGGGCTTATTATAAAAAAGTCTATTACAAGAAGTATAAAGTTTAGCAATGTGTGAAAGCAAAGAGGAAGGGTACCAAGAATTTTTTGTGCTTGTATTCGTCAGACATCACCTCCCTTTCCTTGCTATGTCTGCTCTACAATTTGTAGTTTGAATTTATTGTGAAAATTAAGCTATTTTACACAATAAAGATAGCATGACATTTCAGAGAAATTGTCACTCGAGAGTATCAGTAACTCCCTAGATGTCACCTAGATCAAAGGTGTTGTCTCTCTAGCTCCACAAGCCTTGTTTAGAAGCGGACCCAAAGATAATGAAAGGAGGATGGGTTCATTGCAACAGATCAGTGATAAAATGAGCTGTAGCTAGTTCACCAGTCCTACAGAGTACCACATACAGCCCATCTGCTATTCCACACCTTCATAGCTGGTGGGGGAGCTACAGAGGAGGGAGGGAAAGACGTGACTTTTGTACACCACTTGTACGGTGAAATGTCAGACCAATTCCCAAAAAATGACAAGTGAAAGTTTACATAAGGATATCCCTGTATGCGTTGTAGGCTCCACTGAATATACCTTACACAAGAAACAAGATGGAAATCTGACTCAGTGGAAGCCCAACAGGTTTTTTTTCCCCTGTTAAATAAAATGTTTGTCTATATGCAAATTAGCATTCAAGAAACATATTGATACTATAACATCTGCAAAGAACTGCTGAGACATGTTCAGGTGTTTCCTATGCTGCACAATTTATTTATGTGTTCCTCAAGGCTGTCCTAAGAGTTCATAGTTACAGTTCATGAGCTAATTTACAGCAGTTATGGCAATTACAGGTATTATAGCTGCTATTAATTTTTATTATTTAACATAATGAAGTAGCTGATAAGGGACTTAAATGTTGCTTTGAATATTCAAGTGCCATGCCGCATTATGTTTGTCTTATTATGCACATATGAATAAGCAAAAAAGGAACTAGATGATTTAAGAAGGAAGCCTTTCTTCAGAACTCAGGTAATATATAACACCCATGGTTGTTTAGGAGTGTTACCAAGCTTTTCTCAGACCAGAGAACAGAAATTAATTGATTTAAGGTCACTTCCCAGGGAACAAACTGGCTGTCACAATGCTTTCTCATTTTTAGAGAAAAATTCAAGCCAGTACTGCCTATGGATTTCTACATGCTCATACAGGCACCCTTCTCTAATGCATTTGAAATTAATTCTTGGTACAGTCCTTGTAATAGCAAAATTGGATTTATATGGTTTAATTAATGTCTACGGAAACCATCTAGCAACATCAGTTTACACGATAACTTATATTTCACTATTGGCATATAGTGGCCAATGGTTCAGTTCCATCAAGTTCTCTTGTGCTTTTGCAGGCTCCCAGTAGAATATGTAGCTTTAAATGATCTAACATGGCACACTCCCAGCAATTCATCACCAGTACAGCAGGGTTCCCAAATCAGAGTTCAGATATCACACTTGTTATGCATAAGCTTACTGCAAGGAGTTTGCCAAACACAAATAAAACAGTGTCTGCTGTCAACTGCTGTCAGAAATTACTACTAATCTAGACAGGGCTTTGCTTTGACCTGACGAGGTACAGGAATAACTAACTGTACATTATGCTTTGCTGATTTCCTCCTTAAAGCTGAAGGAGCCTTTAGGAGTGCCAGTGAGACATAAGAAAATGCTGTGCTCACATCAGCAGCCCATCAGGGTGCTGTCGCTGGAAATCCTCTTTATGGCAAGCACATGAGCCCGGCCACTTTTAAGGTCCATCCACAGTATCTGGGGAGAAGCACTCGATCACAAATTCATCTAACCCTTTTTGAACCTGCTGATCCAGTGGCAACAAGTCCCAGGAGTTTGTTATCTGGCTGGCACCGTAAATTGAGCTGTGGTTTCAGAAAAACATCAGTGTTAACTCTGGGATGTTTTCTGTCTGTTGCTGCCAGTTCAGAGCTCAGCGTTAGGTGAGTAGGCTCTGGTTTGTTTTGTCCTTAAATGCATTGCTTATGTAGATTGCTTATCTACACTGAGAATCCTCTACCTCCTTTTTACCCTTTCATTCTGGTGAGAAACTCTCTAAGGATCTCTCACCCCATCAGCAAAGCATTTGACTACCCAGAAGAGCTCAGTGTCATCCACAAACCTGGAAAGTTCACTACTTGCTTCCTTCTCCAGTCATCAATAGGCCTGGCTTTATTCCACAGCTTCAGGGAACCCCCTCGGCCCTTCCCTCTGGCTGCCTGGCACAGCAGCAGTTTGCAGGCACAGGTTACACATCCTGGCTAGGAATTCTGCGGTCTCACAGATAAATTCCTTCAGGACTTTCGGGTGATGCCATTTAATCCTGGAGCTTAATTGCATCTCTCTGGTGTAACACTCAAACTGACCTCGCCCCCCGGCCGGTCTGCTACAGAGCACACATGTAATGTCTCCAATAGTTTCAGGAGGAGAAGGTGACACAGTTGCTATTTTCTCTGCTTCAGTCTTATTTTCTCTTTTACACCTTTGTTTTTGAGTGGTCCTACTGATTCCCAGGCTGTCTTTCTGCTTCTGAAGAATGCAAGACTGTCTGCCATCACCTGATCACCCTTTCCAAGGTGCTCTGCAAGTTTTTCCAGCCTTCATGTTTTGCTAGCACCTGGCCTGCTCCACTTTGAGATCCCTGTTCCGATTCCCATAACTGAACACTGAGCTTCCCTGCTAAACCATGCAGGGGCTTCTTGGACTGGGGACTTCCTCAGTTGTGGCACGGGCTTTAACTGGGCTTGTAACACAGTAGATATTGAGCAGCCTCCAGTTTGCTTATAGGCCTCCTTCAGACACATGGCCACACACTCTTCCATACAGCGTGCCTCTGCTATGGCGGGTAATGGCATCAAACTGGAAGAGGGTAGATTTAGATTAAATATTAGGAAGATTTTTTTCCACTATGAAGGTGGTGAGACACTGGAACAGTTTACCCAGGAAAGTTGTGGCTGCCTCATCCCTGGAAGTGTTCAGGACCAGGCCGGATGGGACTTTGAGCAACCTGGTCTAGTGGGAGGTGTTCCTGCCCAGGGCAGGGGGGTTGGAACAAGATTATCTTTAAGGTCCCTTCCAACCTAAACCATTCTGTAATACTCCTGAAAACTTACCAGCCTGACAACTACTTTTTTGGCTGACTCTCCTCCCCCCATGAGGTCTAAGAGCCTGACTGTACCTGGGCTATCATCTCACATCAGGTATTGCAGCCCATCTTATCTGTCGAGATCCTTGCACTGGTCTGCCTTCACCCTTTCCCTTAATGCTGCACATCCTACTCCCGTGGCACTGCAGCCAGTCTGATTTGTCATCTGTTTATTGCAGTTGGGCTGCTCATACCTGTCCCACTCTTTCTGAGACACGTTGAACATCAGAAACATCTTCCTTGACAGCCCAAACCAGGAGCTCCCGTGAGCACACCAGCTTTTCCCTGGCTTCTCACCGAATTCCATAGCCATCCCCAGTGCCAGCACCCAGTCCTGGGGCACTTACAGCGTGGCCCATTCCCCGTGCACAGAGTCCCTCGTCACAAAGGCTCTCTGTCCCAGTCCTTGGCCAAGCCACAAGCCCCAGCGCTTGCTGCCCCTTGGGCCTCACAGCAGGGACAGACAGTGACTGAGGGACAGTGCAACCACAGGGCTTCTGCCTGGCAGCCAGCACTGAACCACCAGCCACACCATCAGTATCCATGGGGTCCCCAGCTCCCCCAAACCCAACTCAACACTGTACTGTGTCAGTACACTTGTTTTGGCAGGCATTGCCACCTGCTCACTGGCTCTCCTGGAGCCAACAACCAGCCCTCCTGCATCACTTGTTCCCCATCCTGACCCCAAAGGTCCCTTCAGTGCAGGAGGAGGATGCTGCTTTCAAAGGAAAGCATGGTCCCCCCTCCTCACCAGCACAGCCACCTCCCGGCCTCAGGCTCCCCCTCCTCAGGATAGCAGGGGCCATGCAGGGCTGGGACTGCCCCACACCAGCCACCAAGGCCACAGAAAGGGAGGTTGATGTCTATCTGGTCTGCAGCTGCCCAAGCATCCTGGTCCCAGGGGAACAGCCCCATCCTCAGGGCCCAGAGCACCTCATCCTCCAAGCCTCAACTGCAAACCACACACACTGAGCCCTGGGCAAGAGCCCAGGGGCTTCCTACTCTGGACTGATACCTCTCTTCTAAGCTCTGATTATTTTTTAAAGGATCAAATTAATTCAGCTTCCCCTTTGAGAAAGGGATTAATACGTCATCTGCCCCTTGCTGTAGCCCTACTACACTAGCCACAAAACAAGATCAAGCTTTGCTGAAACAAACCCATAATAAGCAAGCGCGTGCAAAGAAATGAGCTGACCCGAAGCATGTGTATTTTCCTACGAGGTACTCACCAGGGCTGCCCCCCAATCCAAACTGATGCAAAAAGCTCCAGGTTAGGCAGATACCACCCTTTCATTCTCTCCTGTTTTGGAGGCAGCCCCACCCCCTTGGCTCCAGTCTCCACTCCCTAATTAAATAATTAGCAAATTCAGCTGGCCCTTGCCAGTCCCGCATGCCCAGATGACCTATAGCCACAGCCATCCCCCATTTATCACCCAGGCCCCATGCTCCCAACATCACTGAAGGAGCCAGCCCTCCTCCTTTGTCTGCCTTTCCTGGACAAAACCATGTTTGCCTGCACCCTGTCTTTGCTGACCCTTGTTTTACCTCTACGTACTCATATGGCTGTGCATCTGTCTGCCTGCCCAGCGTAAAAACTGCTGCGGTGATTCATGAAGTCAATCTATGAAAACTTCTTCCTTTTTCAACACTGGGGCCCCTATAGCACACTTTCCTTTCCCAGTCCGCTGGATATGCCACGTGAGCAGGCACAGCCCACCCCAGCAGTCATGATGGGGCACTAGCGTCCTCATTCATTCCCCGCACATCATCCCAGCCAATATTTTATCAGCAGCTTCTGATAAAATGGGGGGCCACATGAACTGCTATTAAGTCAAACTTCAGTCAGAGGGAGTCATCATCCACCAGCTATCAAGTTCACCTGAAGTCTGCTGGATCCTAATAGCTGTCCCAGATGGATGATGCCATATGATGAGTGAAAATATTTTTTCTAACGTCTTTTAATAAATATAGAGCCAAACAAGAGCTTCATGTTGATGCCTCTGTGACCTTGGGTTTGCAGCACAGGCTGAAGAGGTGACCATCAATTTTATGCTGCCTGTGCACACATCGCACCTCTGAGCCGTTGAGGCCAGCGTTGCTGAGAACAAAGGATAGACAGAGCTGACATACATTCCTGTCTTCTCTGACATAGATCCGTCTTCCATCACATGGCTTTCATATCGTCTTGAAAAGAGCAGATGAGGCTATAGAAGCTGTCAAACTCTCTCAGCTTGTTTAGCATCTTTCAGACACTTGCTTGACTGATAATACGCAATGCCTTAGGCTAATCAATACAGACGCAGGTGCTAGTCCCCACCTTTTTCCTGAATTTCATTGTCTGTGAACTGTATGTAATAGGTTGTATATACTGTACTAAGATTGAACTGTAGTGTGTCAGGACTGCGAACCTGTTGTGAAGTTGAACAGCACCTGCTTGACATCTGGTCAGAGTGATAGACCAAAGCCTTAAAGTTCAGTAGGGAAAAAAAATAGTTCCTAGAAAGATGTCATGCTAAAAGGAAATCAAGAGAAAGATCAAATAAAACGTAGAATCAAAATACTCTCTCTGTTAAGGTCCACCCATCTCAGCCTATTTTGTTCTAGCAGTGCCGTAAGTGAATTTTCACTTTGGAAATACAGCTGCCGTAATTTTGTTTAACAACTGTATGGCTTTGGGCAGCAGCTCCGTCACTGAACTCCTCTGGGTATTATGTAGATTGAGTGAACACAGATGCCTTACCCCAGATATTTACAGCTAAGCAGACAGATTTGTGCAACTCAACATATTGAACAGAGCTGATGTGTGGGAACTGAAGCAGTTGTCATTTCTCTGCCTGGTCTCATTTGTGCCTGGAGACTCCCTATCCCTATTCCAACCTTTCACCCAACCCAGGGACTCACTGAGGTAGAGCCAACATGGGTAGCATGGCCAGAGATGGCCCCAGCCCGGGGACATCAGGCTCTTCTGTGGGGACAGGCTGAGGCCAGGCACAGGCAAGTCACGGTCAGGATGCAGAGTGATGAGTCCACAGCCAGGGTGGCAGGTTAACCCTGGCCAGCAACCAAACACCACCCTACCTTCTGCTCACTCCCCTCTCCCAGGGTATGGGGAGGCAAATGGAAGGGGGAAAGACTCATGTATCAAGATAATGGCAGTTTAATAAAAAAAGGAAAAGCTGTGCATGCAAGCAAAGCAAGAAGACGAATTCATTCACTCTTTCCCATCAGCAGGCAGATTTTCAGACACTTCCTGAGAAGCGAGGCCTCAGCATGTTTAGTGGTTTCTTGGGAAGACAGATGAATGTGTCCCACTGCCTTTCTCCTGCTTTCCATGAGCTCAGTACAATGTCATATGGTATGGGGTGTCCCTTTGGCCGATTTGTGTCAGCTGTCCCAGCTGTGTCCCTTCCTGAGCTCTTGCCCACACCGTACTGACTTTGGAGTGGGAAGGAGAGAGAAAGCCTTGACACTGCAAAAGCCCTACTCAGCAGTAGCCAAAACACTGTTGTCTTACCAACGCTGTTTTAGCTGCAAATGCAAAGCAGGGCTCCGATAGGGGCTGCTATCGGAGTTTAGTTAGTTTAGTTTAGTTAACTTATCGGAGTAAGTTAACATCATAATTCCATCCCATTCAGAGCCAGTACAATCTCTACCCTTATACCGTACCATTTGCATCATGCTCAGGTTCCACATTAGCTATACATCTAAGTATCCTCTTGATACTTACAGGGGATGTGATACACCCAATCAGTGCTGTGTTTCTTGGCCCAGGAGTCTATGGGGTTATTTTGGAAATGAGTCCCATCAGATGACTCAATACTTCCTGGGGTACCTTGTCACCACAGAACTTGCCTTTCAAGGCTTAGGATGATGTTTTGGGTGGTGGTGTGGTTACATGTTTCCAGCCACCAGGTAGTCATTTCCACCATGGTGAGCACATAATAGTTGCCTTGGCAGGTTTGTGGCAACTGTCCAACATAGTCAATTTGCCTGGTCTCAACCACGTCAATATCCCATCCATCACCCTCTATTCCAGGGGGACTTTACTGACACGGATGACTTGATTGTGGCACATGTTTCACATTCATGGGTGACTTGTTAGATGGTCAGGTACATCCCTTAATCATGAGCCCATCTGTATGTTTCACATCTCTTGAGATTCGTGGGCCTACAGAGCTACCAATAACTCACGCTTACATTCCCAGTCCAGGTCCGCCTGATCCACTTCAATTCTGGTAGCCTGGTCTACCTGCTCGTTGTTTTGATGTTCTTTGGTAGTGCAGGTTTTTTGCATATGAGCATCTACATAACATATCTTTACAGAAATGTTTCCTACCTGGGCAGCGACGTCTTGCCACAATTCAGCAGCTCATATGGGTTTACCTCTACATTAGCAGTTGGTCTGTTTCCATTGCTGTAGTCACCCCCACAGGATATTTGCCACCATTCATGAGTCAATACAGAGACAGCATAGAGTACTGGCCGCTTTTCGTGTTCAGCAATCTTGAGGCCAGCTGGATGGCATTCACTTCTGCAAACTGACTTAACTCACCATCTTCTTTGGCAGCTTTGACATTCGTTGGGTGGACTCCACACAGCAATTTTCCACTTCCGATGGTTTCCTATAACATGACAGGATCTGTCAGTAAACAGAGCACAGGACCTTTTCACCTTCTGATAAGGTTGTGTGGTTGAGCCTCTTGGGCACAAATCACCTCCTCGGGCAATGCTCTGAAATCTCTGCCTTCTGGCCAGTCCATGATCTCTTCCAGGATTCCTGGGCAGTTGGGGTTCCCCATTTGAACCCATTGTGTGATCAACACTATTCACTTACTCCATGTAGTGTTTGGTTGCATGATGTGTAGAGGGGACCGTGAACATCCAGTGCAGCACAGGCAGTCATGGTGCTGCTGTGCTTCAGAAGCTGTGCTTCTGAAAAAACTTCTGAAGTGGCTCAACCCCCCACCCCCCCATACACTGCTAGTATCTTTTTTCAGTTGGGGTGTAGTGCAGTTCAGATCCTCAATAACCCAGCTCCAAAACCCTAGAGGTCAACCTTGTGTTTCTTCAGGTGTTTTCTGCCATAGGCTCCAGGTGACACCATGCTCCTGGATGCAGTAAGGAGCATGTTTTGCATGGCTCTTCATTCTGGAGGGCACCGGGAGCCCTACCTGGACCCTGTCAAAGCCTGGTGAAGGCACTCTGAAGGGCCAGACTTTTGCACTGGCCATATGGGACTATTAAAGGGTGACCTTGCTGATTGGTCCTTGTCCCTCAAGTCAACAAATTAGGTCATGGATGGGAACCAGGGAGTTTCAGTTGTTGTAATGGTGGTGTTGGTGGTCCATCATGTTAGCAGTTGGAACATGCTGTTCTTTAACATGCAGGAACCCTACAACAGAAGGATCCTCTGAGAGGCTGGGCAAGGTTTCATCTTCTCTTTATCCAGGGCAGCTTCACCAAAGGCTCACCAGTACCCTTTTGTGTCCTTGAATTACTCCCATGTCCTGAGGTAGTCTAGGGTCTCTGGGCTGGTCACAATAGGATGCTTCTGCCACTTGTCCTCTGTTGGACTCATCTCAGCCTCCAACACAGGCAACTATGGGGATGCCCCTGTCACTCCAGATGGGTTCTGCCACTTCCCCTCTTGGCCACATAAGAGGAACCAGCAGGTGCCCAGGGACCAAGGCAGGCTGTCTCCATGGGGCATTCCGAGAGACAAGACACTGGCCCTGTGTCTTGAGCCTTCTCTCCTCCAAGCCCAATGGTCACAGCTCTCTCAGCCTTTCCTCATAGGTGAGATGCTCCAGTCCCTTCATCTTCTCAGTGGCCTTTTGCTGGACTCGATACAGTAGTTCCATATTTCTCTTGTACTGGGAAACTCGGAACTGGATCCAGTACTGCAGGCATGGCCTAACCAGTGCTGAGTACAAGGGAAAGATACTCTCCCTCAGCCTGCCAGCAGCACCCCTCCTTGTGCAGCCCAGGATACCATCAACCTTCTTTGCTGCAAGGGTGTATTGCAGGTTCATGTCCAGTTTGGTGTGATTAGCAAATTCACTGAGTGTACACTCTGTCCCATTATCCAGCTCATTAATGAAGATACTGAACAGGAGTTTACCCATTATTGACCGGTGGGGTACACCACTCATTACTGGTCCCCAACTAGACTTCATGCCACTGTTCCTCACCCTCCAGGTCCAGCTCTTCAGCCAGTTTTCCATGCACCTCACTGTCTGCTCATCCCCTTGCTTTAGCAACTTCTCTGTGAAGAGAGGAGACGGTGTTGAAAACCTGACTGAAGTCAAGGTGGGCTATATCCACTACTCTTCCCTTTTCTACCGAGCTATTAATTTCATCACAAAAGGTGATTGTACTGGTTTTGGCTGGGAAGGAGTTAATGTTCTCCTTAGCCGCTCATATGGTGATATATTTTGGATTTTGGACCAAAACACTGTTAATAACATACTGTTTCAGCAATCGCTGAGCAGTTTTTACACAGTATCAACACCTCTGCTTCTCACCCTGCCTGGCCAGTAGGTGGGGGCGGGCAGTGCACAAGAAGCTGGGAGGGGTCACAGCTGGAACAGCTGACTCAAACTGGTGAAAAGGGGATATTCCATATCATACGATGTTGTGCTCAGCAATTAAAGTTGGGAGAAACACAGAGAAAGGGTGGGGCAAGTTCAGAGTTATGACATTTATCTTCCCAAGTGACTGTTAGGCCTCATGAATCTCTGCTTTCCCAGAAATGGCTAAACAACCCCCTGCCTATAGAAATAGTGATTGAATTCCTAATTTTTCTTTGCTTGCTCGTGCAGCTTTTGCTTTATCTATTAAACTGTCTTTATCTCAACGCATGAGTTTTCTCACTTTTACCCCATCTCTCCCTGTCCCACTGGAGCAGGGAGTGAGCGAGCAGCTGCGTGGAGCTTACCTGCCAGCCAGGGTTAACCCACAACAGCCTTTTTGGCACCCATTGTGGGGTTTGATTGGAGTGTGCTAGACCAGATGTCCAGCTGTGATAGCTGTTTAGCTCCCAATTGGCAGGTTCCTGCACTTGCCAGGGGGCTTGCTTGACTTATTCCGTATTAGTCTAGGGCTTGCCAGTGTCTGCTTTTGGCTTTTGCTGTGCTGCTTGTCATCTTTCTCTGCTGTGCCTGAGGATATTTTGTTAACAGCAATGGCCAGGCGCCAGGGCATTGCTGGTGTTCCTGTGCTGCTGTACTGGACCAGCTGGAACTCCAGTGTGAAACCAAGTCACAGAGAATGTGACCTCTGGATAAGTCCATACACTAGCAGGTGCACCCCAAAGGGACTGTGGCCCATGGATAAGTCCACACTGGAGCAGCTACCCCCCGAAGGGACTGTGGCCCATGAATAAGCCCGTGCCGGAGCAGGGGCAATGTTAAACCCTATGGCCACGTCCAAAGGGACAAAGGGTGGAAATAGTAATGGATATACCATTACATTGTTGTAACTCATGGTCTGAGTTGCAGGAACCACTTGAACCAATGGAGGACAAGTGTCGCAAGAAGTTGTGCAAATACAGCAGTGACCCAGCCTGAGCTGGCTTTGGTGCCCAGTAACACCACTTAACAGACCGTCCCTCCTGTCCTGAGTGAACACTGTAACGCTGAAGACATGGACTAAGTGAACTCAAAGGACATTTTATGGATATTTTGCAGGGGTGGCATCTGCCTGCCAATGGGAAGTCGTGAATTAATTCCTTCTTTTGCTTTGTTTGCATGTGCAGCTTTTGCTTTACCTATTTAACTGTCTTTATCTCGACCCATGAGTTTTCTCACTGTCACCTTTCTGATTTTCTTCCCCATCCCACCGGAGGGGAGCAGCTGTGTGGGCCTTAGCTGCCAGCCAGGGTTAAACCACAACAACTGTCCAGTGCTGTACTCTGAAACATCTGGCAACTACGGTAAGCAGAATATGCTCTCCTGAGCTCTGCTTTATCTTAAAAGATGACCACTGGATAAGGTAGTCCTCCCAAGGGACAAACATTCTCCTCAGGTCTGGGGAAACAGGTTAAGTTGCCTTTTTTGCCTAAGCAGATTGCAATGGGCGCTGTTTTGTTCATCATCCCTTATAGGCATAGGCAATTTCACCATATCTTCCTCCTTTTTTCCCTCCTCTTGGAAAGAATAAAGCATTTTCTGGGTTCAGAAGTGTGCTGACACAGGGCTGAAGAGCCTGCACCACAATAGCAGAAGACCTGGGTTACAGCTTCTGTTGGAAAGTATTTCACATAGTAACATTTTGGTAAAATACAGAATCACAGAATCTTCATGATTGGAAAGGACCTTGGAGATCATCGAGTCCAACCAAACAACCTACAATCTCTGCTACTACAGCATGCCCTGAAGTGCCACATCTGGAAGTTTCTTAAACACCTCTAGGGATGGTGACTCAACCACCTCCCTGGGCAGGCTCTTCCAGTGCCTGACCACTCTTGCAGTAAAGTAATTCCTCCTAATATCTAACCTAAACCTCCCCTGCCGCAACTTCAGACCATTTCCTCTGGTCCTGCCATTTTTTATGTGGGTGAAGAGACCAACACCCACCTCCTTTCAGGTAGTTGTAGAGGGCAATGAGGTCTCCCCTCAGCCTCCTCTTCTCCAAGCTAAACATGCCCAGCTCCCTCAGCCTCTCCTCCTATGACCTGGTCTCCAGACCCCTCACCAGCCTGGTAGCTCTCCTCTGGCCACGCTCCAGCACTTCAATGTCCCTCTTGTACAGAGGGGCCCAGACCTGAACCCAGCACTCGAGGTGAGGCCTCACCAGTGCCGAGTACAGAGGCACCATCACTTCCCTGCTCCTGCTGGCCACGCTATTCCTGATACAAGCCAGGAATATATATACGAGTTCATCACAGTCCTACCTAAATACTTTTATTGCAAAGTTGAGTGTTGTGGTAGCCGGGTTCCTTACAGGGCTAACACCTTTTGAAAGCACCGGCAGAGAAACAGCTCATGGTGATGGTGCGAGAAGACCACTGACAGCTAGTGCTTTCATGAGGAGGTTGTGATGGGATCAGCTCACAGCTTCTTTTGGAATCAGACATGCGACTCTCAGGACCACTTACACCTGCAAATCTTTTGGCATTGCAGTGTATCTTTAAAGTGCAGCTCCCAGCTCTCCAAGCAAATTGGTAGCATCAGTTTCTAACTCGGAGCGTGCCCTTCAGGGACTGCTGCGCAGGTAATTAATGATGTACGGGACTGCCGCACAAGCTCAATTAGAAGGTGCTCATCCAGACTGTGGCCCATTTCTTGGGGCCTCAGCCCAGCAGGTGGTGACATCTGATCATTCGCTACCACAATCTTAAAACCTGGCTGTTGCGGTTCATGACCTTAGTTTTAGTATACTAAGGGTTAAATAGCATTAGGGCTGCTGAGTCCATTAAGTCTCTGACTGAGCAAAGCACTTAAGTAAGCATGCACTTAGCTAGTTTGGTTATCCTAAACAATCCTTACCTACCCAAACAATCCCCTAGCAAAGGAAATAAGCCAGGGTTCACAGGATATAACCTCCTTTTACCATTTGTGAGAAGAGTTGTAGGTGATTTCACTTAAGCTTTTGCTGGTGTGGCTCTGTACCGAGATTTATAAATACTTCTGAACAATGAAATAATGGGAATAGATTGAAAGGTTTAAGATAAGCTAGTCTTAGCCTTTGGGATTCAGGTTTTCTGCTAAAATAAATAAATATCTGTGCTGGATAAAACCCCTTGAATATGTACGTGCAAATAGCCACGCCACAGGCCCGTCTTCAAAGTCAGGGAAGGATTTTCTTCCATGCAACGCACAAGATAATGAGAATCCTCCTTCCTTTGCCCAGGGCTGGTGGATGTTGTCTTCCCCAGAGTTACAAAGGTACATGGTACCCCAGAAAGTTACCTGATCTGGAGCTGCCCCCACACCAGCTCAACCTGTTCTCAAAGGCTGCAGTCACCCACTTCTGCTGGTCAATTCCTGGGCCTCGGGGTCTTACAGACGGTGTTTCCTACTGACGTGAAGCCTCCTTGTCTCAGGACAATCCCACCGCAGTCCATCCGCTATGACCATAACCTGACACTGTTCTCATCACCTTTGCAGCACTCTTTTCAGAGTCCCTCACCTTGGCAGGGACTTCAGTCACTCCAATATAGATGGATCCCTCCCTCTTTATTTTCTAAATTAAGCGTACGGGGAGGTTTTGTTTCAATGGTTTGAAAGTACAAAACCAACTCCTTGTCCTGTTCTTGGCCAAACATGGCCTGACACTTTGGGCACATTTTTGTGTCCTGAAACATTACTGTGTGACAACAACAGGTATCAAATACTTGAGAACATGCTGTGGGCTGGACAGAATCAATAAGGCACTCCGGTCCCTTGTCTGTTCTTAAATGACGAAATCTTGCACTGAGCCAGTGATGCTGACTTTGTTTGGGTAGGTAAAAGTACTCAAGTGCTTATACAATGTAGTCTTTTATATTTGTAATGCTGTAAAAGACAGAGTAAAAACATCTGAGCAGAAATACGTGTTTTGTGTTTTCGTGCTCCAATTCCCTTGTATTTATTAATTGCATTTTTAATTTGTGTCCTTGGCTGTGCTTCTGAAGTTGTTCCAGCATCAGAGAGGAGGCTCCAGACACGGGACGACAGGGAATAGATCACAGCCTGGTCGGGCTGACAGCTCTGTGCCAAGGACGGCTGACAGCTGTTGAAGTTAAGCAGCAGATCTTGGGTATTGGCAAATCATGGGTATCCCAGGGCCTCGTGTTCGACAAATTCTCAGCCTTATTAATTCCTCTATGTCTCTAAACAGCCAAGCATTATTTTTTGGATTTGACCTTATCTGCAAATTACAAACCACATTCAGACCTGGAAGAAGATAATATATTGCCATGGATTGCGGCAAAACCATCTCTAGCTTGTCCAGCTTTTAATTTAGCTCCCCTTGCTTATAGCATTAATAACTTTATAAAGGAGGCTAATTAGTTCAGAGACTAAACAATCTGCAGAGAAACCAATGCCTTCATCAAAACGAGAAGAGCTCTCCAGGAGGTGATCTGGTCAACTGATTATACGGAGGCTCCATGACTTCAGAGAGAATTGGGTGATGGGCGGTGAACCCTACAGCCTCTGTGCAGCCTCTGCCTTTGCAAACTGCCAGAGTTATTTTACGAGACTTTACTGTCCCGCTGCTGGGATCCTGATCCATTATTGATTGTGTCCTGCAGATTACAGTTGTTGTTTCTGTTTAGCAAAAAAAAAAAAATCACTCTTGGCTAGCACCATATGGGATTGCTTCTGCAAAGTGCCCCACTTTCTGCATTTCTCCTCTGCCTTGACAGCAGGAAGGTATTTGAGTTACGTTATTGCAGTGATCAGCCCCTGGACCCAGGAGACCCTGAAACAAGGAGATAATGCTATGGATTAGAAATTCCACCCCAATAACATTGCACAACTTAACCCTTTTACTCAGAGTTCTAAAATCAAGGAAACACTGACCATTTAGGCTGTTTAATAGATTTTCCTCCAAATCAGTTGCTTGGTATAAAGCAAAGAAAATAACAGATATGGTTGAGAGGAACGTCAGGTGTATCAAATATATCTTTTTTGTCTTTGTTTCACCAAAGTTTTGTGTGTCTGGTTAGCATTTTGCAACATACAGATACAAGAAAAATATATTAAAGGTGGAACAAAGCCAGAAATGTATGGCCTTGAGACTGTGTTTAACCCAGACTCCCCTCCAGTATCATTAGCAAATCCTGCTTCCCACTGTCCGTCACAGTTCCCACCCCTGGAAATTTGGACATAGCTCTGGAGCTGACAAAATGCCAAGCCTCTTTTGGTTTAGCTCAACAGTGCAGTGCTGCTTTGTGCATTGGGGAAGCCAAAGGCATGCTAAAGCATGTGAGGGATCACTGAAGTGTGGGAGATAGCTGGCCATGAGCCCTCTGTCTCAGTCTGTAGGGTCCTATTCTTTAATATTTAGAAGATAAAAAAATGTGTCCTCTCGGAGCAGCCCAGCTCGCTATGCTTAGACATTTTGGGGAGTGTGTCCTGTCTCTAAGGCTGCACCAAGGCTGCAGAGCCAGCAAAGAAAAATACTGCCTGGGGTTCCTCCTTAGAGAGAATAATTTTTCCATGTATTTTAGGTAATATTGTGGGTTTGGAATTTGCATTTTACTGCAGCCAACTGAGGAGGAAGTATGAAAAATTACATTCCTTTTCAATATAGCCATAATTATGTATACTTTAGTGTCCTTTGCAGGGTCAGAGTAGTATCTGGGGACAGTTGTTTGTGTGAGATTCGACCCCCCCCCCCCCCCATTTTTAATAAAGTTTTGTGAGAGACCTTTTTAGTTTCTTACACTGTCCAGGTGCTCGTGTGGAAATTGTCATAAATTCTTTTGGTTTGCTATTGGCATTGTAAGCAAAATAAATGTGTGTATTATGATGCAAAGTAACCTGCAGATATCTGGGGACTTTCTGCATTCGGTAGTCCCATGCATCTCTGGATGTCATTTATCAAAACCAGATGTTCTTTATATCACTATGTCTTGTATCAATGTCTATTTAAAGTTAAACTGAGAGCAACTGAAGCCAAAGAAGCATGCTTTGATTTAAATAAATCAAAGCATATCACAGTCATAGCAATTAATAATCTGAGACTGGAGCAAACATGAAGAGTAGGAGAAATCCATTCAGACAGGATTGCTTTTGTTTCTTGCTGCTTTTCTAAAGCTTATTAGAAGCAGCAAGTCTTTGATTAAACTAGATCAACTTCCCCAAATATCCCTCAGCAACAATAGGTATTAAGAGGCTCAATCCTGGCAGCCTGAGCAAACAGCCTGTATAAATCAAGGCTGGGGTTTTGATTATAATGGTCCCTTATTTATGACAGGTCACAGAAAGCAATCCTTCACTTGAATCATTCTCAGTATTAAATGCAAAAGCTCCTGCTAATGATACAGGGTGAGGTCTCGAGCTGTAATTATGTTACTTGCATCATGTATCAGACAGAGATATTAATGAACCACTACTCAAGTAACTGTAGCTGTGGGAGAGGGAGCCTCGGCTTATGAGACAAACTTCAAATTGTACTGGAGCACCAAAATCAATATCTGGTTTTATTCCTGTTGAAGTCGATCAGTATTTTGTGTGCCTTCAATTGGAGGGCATCTTCTCCCCATCTTCTCCAGCACACATTTACCACAGTACCAACTCTCATCTGACCGACCACTGTTGCCTCAAGAGGCATCACTGGAATAGCCAAAACTTGCCTATCTTCAGAAACATTTTTTGGAAATGGCAAAACAGTTTCCTGTTGAGAGGACCCTCGTCCCCAATGCAGATGTAAGGGAATCACGGGAGAGGAAAGTTACTGATGGAAAATAGCAGAAAATTCAGCTTTACGTTCAGACTAGGTGTGAAAGTCTCACCAAACACAGAATCCCAGAATGGTAGGGGTTGGAGGGGACCTTCAGAGATTATCTAGTCCAACCCCCCTCCCAAAGCCGGGTCACCTAGAGCAGGTTGGACAAGAACACATCCAGGTGGTTCGGAATATCTCCAGAGAAGGAGACTCCACAGCCTCTCTGAGCAGCCTGTGCCAGTGCTCCATTACCCTCAAAGGAAAGAAATCTTTCCTCGTGTTGAGACGGAATTTCCTGTGTTCCAGTTTGTGCTCCTTGTCCTGTCACTGGGCACCACTGAAAAGAGTCTGGCCCCATCCTCCTGAGACCCACCCTTTTAGATATTGATAAGCATTGATGAGATCCCCTCTCAGTCTGTTCTTCTCCAGGCTAAACAGCCCCAGGTCTCTCAGACTTTCCTCATCAGAGAGGTGCCCCAGTCCCTTGGTCATCTTTGTAGCCTCTGCTGGACTCTCTCCAGTAGTTCCCTGCCCTTCTTGAACTGGGGGGGCCCAGAACTCCAGATGTGGCCTCACCAGGGCAGAGTAGAGTGGGAGGATGACCTCCCTCGACCTGCTGGCCATGCTCTTTTTAATGCCCCCGAGGAGACCATTGGCCTTCTTGGCCACAAGGGCATATTGTTGCCTCATGGTCAACTTGTTGTCCACCAGGAGTCCTAGGTCCCTCTCTGCAGAGCTGCTCTCCAGCAGGTCAACCCCTAACCTGTATTGGTGCGTGGGGTTTTTCTTCCCAAGGTGTAGCACCCTACTCTTGCCCATGTTGAACTTACTTAAACAACAAACCTTTCATCCCTTTCTAGTGAGAAATTTTGTGGTGAAAGTGGAAGGTACACAACACATTTCTAAGGAGAAAACACATTTTCTTATCGCAAAGCTAAAATGGGTATTTGTTCTGTGAAAGTCTACAGTGATAATTCCATTTTCCTGTAGGTGTAATTATTTTGGAACTAGGAATGTATATATTTTTACGCACTTGTAAACATTCCCCAATGATTTGAAAGAATGGTACGACACCACCACTGATGTTTTATCAGTACACTTGAAGACTGGCTTAAGAAAGATATCATGTCCACAGGCTGAAATCCTCCCCTCTGCCGCATGCAGGCAAGAAGTATTTTCTGCAAGCAGTAGGTTCGTTGTGTTTCCTACGATACATTATTCCTTTGCCTTTCTTTCCTTTGCCAGCTGTAGCCCAATCCTGAACATGGGAAAAAGAACATTTTGTGTTTTCAGACAGGATGGCTCAATTGCAAGCATTCACAAAGCTGGGGTGGTAGAATATTGGTGAAAGCATTGTTAGAAACCTAAAAAAAAAGATAATATTGTTGTCAGAACCTTTTTTCCCATCCAAAATGTATTTTTGAGCTTATCCAAACAATTTGTGGCAATGGAAAAAGGCAGAATAATGGGGGGGATGGGGGCGTTCCCCCCATTTTGACATTTTTTAATGCTTAGCTTTTTGTTCCAAAAGGACTTTTCTACCTGATGCCAGCTCCAAGGACAAGTCATAATCTTTACTGGCAAGTGTTGCCCCCCCATCTCCTTTAATAGCAGCATCTGCAGAGCCAGTACCGAAATCATTGGGAATGTGAGCCATCAGGTAATGTTGGTAAGGCTTAGGTATAAGCTTGTTATATCCATACCCACTAAAGCAGAAATTAAAATGATTAAAGAGCGTATAGCTGCACTTAGTGTAACTAATGACTCAAATGGCAAATTTGAGGCATTTACTTCCTTGGACTATGACTCAGACGGGAGTGCCTCACTCTATCAGGGATTTCAGCCCTTTGGGAGCTGCCATGACATCGCATCTCTTGACACAGCATGTGCCATCGTGCGGCATGGACCGTTGCACGTGGTCCATCTGCTCTTCAACGATTGCACGGGCACTCAAGGGGACAGGGGAGCAGACGGCAGCTTTTGTCCTCCCTGTAGCAGTTGCTCAGAGGTCTGGTACTTATTATCTTCTGAAGAAAGGGCACAGGTTTCTGCAAGCAACTTGAGCTCATATCGGCACTGAGATCACAGAGCATGGTGTAACTGGTCAGTTCAGAAAGACAAATCGGCTTGAAGAGGAAAATGAACGCAATGCTCCCACCCTCTGGCTTAATTACTTTCTGTTCCCGTCGACAGGCCAGGGTTTGGCAGGCAAAACATGCGGCGAGGCAAATGGAGACGCTTCATGTGAGGGGAGGACATAGCTCCATCTAAGCCAAGAGATGATATATTGCTTGCAGAGCTGACTGTGAAAACAACGGCGCCTAAATAAAGCTGTGAATCATCCCCCCGTCTCATACCACTTCCACTGGAGGAGCTTCCCTTCTGAAAAAATGGTTGTGAGCATTGCAAATAAATACGTCAGGCCTGGCAACTCTTCGGACAGCCTGTAGTAAGTGGGTACGTGTCCCCACCACCACCATTGGGGTGGCTGCTCCCTTGCATGGGACCATCTCCACCATCAAATGCAAGTGAAAAAATACCTTGATCCTCAGTCCGGCTCTCATGCCTTCCAGATCCTGAAATGACTGATGATTTTCTGAGCAGGAAAAAAAGGTGTGTGGCATGTACCTTGATTAATGGTTGTCGCTGAATACGAGTGCTGCTGGTGGTATGACTAGGGATGGGGTTTAGAGTCACTCCGGTTGCCTTCAGGGCTTGCGGGGCAGGCTCTCAAACCATGGGAAGTACCTGAAGGACAAACCATGATGTTAATTGAGCCAGCCCTGACTTTTTACCAGGGGAACCTCATGTGCTTTACTTTTTCCGTGGATACATCGAGTAAAAAAAATATATCCCTAAAGGCTTATCATGCTTTATTTTCTCAGTTTTTCTTTGTGAGATGCAACTCCCAGGTACTTGAACTCATCTTCATTTAATTTAGTTGGAATATTTGGGGGATGAAGCAGGATAGTGGATGTAGCCCATAGCAAGAATCTGCTCAGTCTTGTCTAGTCACTGAAATCAAAATGCGGTTCACTTTGTGTTTCACTTAAATTCTGAAAAACTAAAGGTGCGGGAAGTAAGGAAAAAACCTAGAGGACGGGTGAAGTAAAAAACATGCACTTCAGAAAGTGTGTGGGGGAACTATATATACATAGGTCAATAAATAGAGCGCCTGTTTGTGCCGCTGTGCACTTTGAGAGATGTTCTGCTCTCCCCGAGGTAGAAAAATATGTTTGTTTTTTTGTAGACTGTGTACCTTGGACGAAAACAATATGATTTGAAATGGTGGTGAAATACACTTTTCTACCCTAAATTAGCAAGCAAACTCCGTGAACCTGAAACAGACTTTGCCAAATTTGCAAAACCTCAAACACCGCAAAGTTTGCCCACCTCTAACTTGAGCTCCAGGACCATGTGAAGGGGCTCTTTGAATGGTGCAGCATAAGCCCGAGATCTGGGAGGGTATTAGAAAGATGAAAATTTACTGAATATAGGAGAGAGATAATCAGGGGAAACTTTTGCTATGCTCCGTTAGCTATGAAGTTTCAAAAAAACAATCCAGAAGAAATACTGTTTGAGAGTTGGGCTGTTGACAGAGTTTTGGCTGAGTCTGCAGGCTCTGGAAGCGTGAAAATCCTAGAAGCCCCTTAGGAATGGAGTTTAAGTTTAGTGCAATAAAGCAGCTGGCTCTGGCTTAAGGAGATCACCACCGGAGCAGTAACACCTGATAGAAAATTAAAGACACTGCGTGGCTAGAAGGAGCTGAATCAATGTTTTGGAAGAAATGAGAGGCTTCTTTTGGGTTGTTTGAAAACATGTTGACTGTTGCTGTGAAGTCCAGCTCAGGGCTCACTATTTCAACGTGCTCTTTTTCATGTCCTCACAAAGTCACTATGTATTCACTGGACAAGAGACCATGCTTTTGGCAGCAGAGAACTGCCAAAGAAGAGATCTGAGAATTTAGCAGCAGCTAATCTGTTATCTTCATTTAAAACTTGATCAAAAATACAATTTAGAAAAACTAAATTGCTGCAGGAAAACCATGACATTCAAGTGATGGTGTCCCAGAGAGGTGCAAGGGCTGAGCCAGTCTTTCAGGAGTTTCTTAAACCACTCACCATGCATACAAATGTAATTTTACCAAAAAGCTGTTTTCTTTCAAATCCTTTCCAAAGCATGGTAGACCGTGGATGCTTAAAAGTTTGCTAACATTAAGAAAATGTGTACTTACAAATACCCATTTAATCGTGATAGGTCATAGAAAGTAAGTCAGGGCAAAAAAGCTGGCATTGCCCCATTGTGTATTTTGTCCCCTCTCACAAATCATGTGTTTTTCAAACTGTTACCTCTAGTTGGATCTTGTTGTCCCCATTTAAGCCATTGGATTGCTGAGCTCGAAAATCCCAGCACTTGAACCCCCGGCTGTATTCATCCTTATGCCAATAATGCAAAATGGTGTCTAGGATGCATACAGGAGAAGGAGTCATCAAAGATGTGGGACTCTTGAAATGATACCACAGCACTAAAGGACAGAGGATCAGGGACCACCGGGAGGACTTTTCTTCTTCCCCTCCAGCTTTCACCCTCTGAGTGCAAAGAGCCATGAATTAGTGTAACTTGCCAGTTTGGGGAGCAAAGTCGCAGAGTCGCAGCTCCCATCTTTGTTGAATGCTGCCTCTGTGGCGGAAGGCGAAGTGTGATGTAACACTCAATGTGACTGAGCACAGGAGGAATTTAATATATCTGACTCCATTTGTTGGCAAGTTATTTCTTGCAGCAGTGTTTGGTTGGACTCGATGATCTCAAAGGTCCCTTCCAACCATGAAGATTCTATGATTCTAGGATTCTATGAAATAAATACTTCACAGTTACAGGCTCATTGACTTCGTTGATCACCAGTAATAAAGGTAAAGCGGTGGCCTGAGCTGAATTTTTTTTTTTACTTCACTATTTCCGGGAGAAAAAAGAAACACGATGCTTTTGGGAATTAAATAGAGGCATCACACCTAGAGCAAGGGAATGCAGTATTTTTTCCTGGTCATTTACTGCAGTTTTGGCAGACACGTATTATCGCGTTGAAATGCTGAGTAAGAAAGCAAAATGGGGAGCATGTCATAAAATTTATCAGATTGCTTTGTCGGAGAGATGGAGAGCAGACTCATTTTCTATGTACAGCTGGCTGCAGTTTTAATAAATGCCAGGGTATCCAGGGGGTTCAGGATAGCTAACTATGCTAGAAATGTCTTAGTGGTAAGTCATTAGGAGAATGAAATTCTCCTTCCTGTACTTGAATGGGATTGTTAGAGGTGGTTGGAAATCCTGGAGGAAAGTAATATGTCTCCCGTTAAAAAAAATACACTTGTGCTAAATTTTGCTGAGGGCTTTCCTTTCATAATTGCACAAACACAACTTACATGCCATTGCATTTAAAATCAACCGAAAAAAAAGCAGAGGAGCAGAAGCATATTATTAATTCTCGTTTGTTTTTGCTTAAATCTCAAACTGGAAGAAAGATGTTGATCAAATAGGAAGCGTTCAGCTCACCAGCTTTTCACTTGCTTCCAGCTTTCTCAGCAGAAAGGACAGAATTTTGCTCCTGTGTGAACTGCCCAGATTTAACCCAGCTTAAATGATATTAAACCTGCGAAGACGCCGCCAAAGCTACGTCTGGAACTGCATCTGTTGCCAACATAGTCAGCCTTCTTATAGTCAAACGTTTTTCAAAGGCGCTGCTGGGAATAGAAAAGAAGCAAAGCTTTGCATCCTGAGCTCTGAGATGGGCTACCTATCTTCTCAAATCCTCAACAATTTTTTGTATAAAGCCTCCACAGTTTGGGTACTACATCCAACATAGCTAATGCATGTTGGATGTAGTACCCAAACTGATTCTACTCATGGTGAGTCTGTTCATACCTAATACCCTTGAAAGGCTGTAGGAAAGTTGCTTGATGAAGGAGGTTCATCAGGAGACTGGTGGGTACTCAGAAAGGCCAGCATTCACTCCATGAGGCTGACTTTCTCAGGTTCCCTCTCGAGTCAATGCCAAGAGAGAAGAGAAGATGACAGAAATCCTTTCCCTGCAGCACATCTGGTTGTAGCTAGGCTGCTTTATAATATATGATAGTGGTATTGCAAAATTATGCGCTTTCCCATATGGTGGGGGGGTTGGGGGGGGAGCAAACAAACAAAATAAAATCCAATCACACTAAATTCCTTTCTTTCTTAATTTCTCTCCAGAGCATGGAGATGGTCTGCACGGGACATAATTAAAAGCATGCTTTGCATGAGCCCTGATGCTGTGCAACTTCTTGGCCTAAGACTAATTAAGGAGGGCTTATTTTTTATTATTATTATTGTTATTATTTACAGGACAAACCACGCCTGTTGTACAAACGACACCTTTTCCTGACTCACAAGCTGTTTCCTCCTCTTGTATTGATGGCAGCGAACGGCAGAGAGCAGATTTTCCCGCAACGCAACAAGCTGGGAGCGGCCCTCACCCCATCCCGGCACACAGCAAGGGCATGCCAACCAAAACCCATCAACAGCTTGAGCACTTGGGGAAACAGGACACTCGAGCTTATTTTAAACCTCTTCTCTTCAGGTTTGCAGTTTGCTAATTGCTTTGCTTCCTTCCCCCATAGGGTTTTCAATGAAATATCGCCAACTGAGGAAGGCAGCATCTCATCTCCTGTAAACAGCCGTGCTTAGCAGCAGTGTTTCCATCCAGCACGTCATATTTTCCCTTGCCACCCAGCTTCAGTTTAATGGAGCTGACATGTTTTCAATTAGTTTTAGACTCGGTGATAGAAAATATAATCATGTATTTCAAGTTAGATGTAAATTTTAGGCTGGAACCGTGTTCACAGCAAAGTGATTGCATTTGGTTTCTTCCACGCAACTTGTTTCCTTTTTTTCCCAGCAGTCTGTCCTGCCATTCCTTGAAGTCCAACGTTACTCCAGTGCGCCGGGAGAAGTGCGTCACATTTACACTATTTTCTTTTGCTTGTCAATTTGTTTTATATGATGTCCAGGAGAATTATTGCCTTGCAAATCACTGATGCTTAATCTTTAATCTCCCACCAAGCAGTTTATGCACCACAAAGCCGTTTCTCAGGTTTGGGGAAAGCATCGTTGCTCTTCCCCTCCATAAGATGGTGAAATGGAGGAGGATGTGGAAGGACAGGCTTCTCTCTGTGCTGTTTCACTGCAATGTATATAGTGTCTCAGCTGCAGCCTGTCACTCAGCCTTGGGCTTGGAGGTCCTTCAAGACAGTTCAAAGCTGCCATGGGAATGGATGTTCACGCTAGGAGGGGTCTGAAAAGTACTAGGCACCAACCAGAGCTAATCCACAGATTTTTCCGGATCTTTGTGCTGGAGATAAGCAGCTAAAAGCTGCCTGCATCCCACCTGCGGGGCCATACCCTACACCTCCTCACCCCACATCCACCCCTCGGTGTCATGAATGCGATGAGGCATGGTGGTACCCAGCTCTCTGGCTCTCCCTGGAGACATGCCACCGGGGTCACTTTTTCAAGGTGACAAAGGGCCTGCAGCAGAAGCCTGCAGTGTGCTGACTACTTTCGAAGCAGCCACAGCATTTTGCCCCCCCATCACCTCTCAGAAGAAGGGGGCTCTCTACTGGGCCAGTCATGCCACAGCCCGGGGACCAGAGCAAGCAATGGAGAAAAAGATGCCTTAAGCATCCCTCCCGCCTCGCCGAGCAAACCCATACCAGCCACCGAACAAAAAGGGAGAGGGATAACTCTGCCAGCGATCCCACAAGCTCCCTCCCTGTCTGAGCGAGTGAATCCTGCCTTTAAATCAAGGCTTCCACCAGCGAGCTCCCCACCGGATGTTGCTAGACACCACTCCTTAATGAGACTGACGTGTATTTTTAATGTGGTAATCTTCTGGCTCTGGCAATTGTACAGACACTGAGACTACAAAAGAGTCACTTCAATGCAATGAGCTGCCAATGAGCCTCACGTCAAAAAGCCACTCTGCCACAGGGACGAAGACATTGCAAATAAACACTTCTGGGGAACTCTCTCTCCTTAAATAACACATTTATAGAGCGTCCAGATGTCGGTTTAACACTTAACGATTGTGGGAGAAAACAAAGCATGAAGGGCTGTGTTTGGTTTCGTTTGTGTTTTTTTCCTCTCCTTGATCTCATATATTGAGTGTGTACCAACAGATATGGTCTAAAAAAAGTATAGGAAATCCATATATATATATATGTGTGTATGTATGTGTGCCAAGATAGTTATTGGTCCATGATAATGGCTGGGTCCTGTGAGGATGGAGGGAGGAAGCTGACCATACGAGAAGTATGTTCCGCAACCTTGGGAGACACGGCTTTGCTTCACTTCGGGACAGTCACAATGAACCCGTCTTACCCAAATTATTTCCAGGCTGGTTGCAAGAAGCACGAGGAGCAGGGGGAAACCCCAAACCTTTGTAATGAGGTGCCAAAGGTCCTGAAAGAAGATTTGAAAAGTGAGAAGCAGGAACCACGTGAGGTCTTACGGCTTCGACCGGGGCTTTGCAAACGGTGCTGTGTGTTTGCCTGGTCCTTCTGGCGATGGGTCCTGCCTTTGAAAGCGGGGTGTCCCAGAAGGTCAAGGACCACTTGTTAATTGAGAACACAGACCCACCACTTCACTCCTGGGGCTTGGCTACCAGGTTGAGCTGAGTGAGCCTGCCGGGCTTCCAGGCACGGGCAAGGGCAGAGATCCTTCCCCACGCTCCAGCAGCTCTCTCCAGAAGGAGCTGCGAACATTTCGGAGAAGCTCATTACGGTCCTGACGAACCGCTCTGAGCGAGAGATGTGTTTGGAAGTGAGGGGAAAGAGCTTGTGTTTTAATGAGTCATTTCACAGCAAGATTTATGTAGAGGAAATCTGGCTGCTTAATCCAGACTTCCTCCTGGCATAACCTATTTTTTGCTCGCTGCTGTTCTCTTCACTTCCTTTGTTGCTCGGGTGGGGGGAGCCCTCAGCATCCTATACAGTTCTGCCATGGGAGAGGCAAGAGCAGTTACAGCTGTTGCTGCTGCATATCAGACTACCTTCCCGCTCCTCTTGGCAGCCCGGGCAGCCTCACCTTCCCAGCCATTTCACAGCTCCCCAGGCCTCCCCTGCTGCTCTTACTGCATCCTCCGATTACATAGCGTATGGCCTTCCCCTAAAGCATCGCTAATGCTGAGCAATGGCTATTTCTAGAAAAGAAATAGTGGATGAGAAAATAAATAGTGGATGTCATTTGTAAATCCGGTTCTGGGTATCCATGGCCCAAAGAGTCTGGAGGAGCGAGGCCATTCCCAGCCAGCATAAAATCATTAAGCTGGGCATCGCTGCCAGGATGTTGTATTAAGTATTGACTCTTTAAGTATTGAAAACTTCAGGAAACACAAACTTAGATTAATACAGGACTTGCTGCGGGATGAGGCAATCCCATTAATATGAGGAGACCGCAGGAAGCTGCTGCACTCTTCCAGATTAAATCACAGTAAGGAAACATGGTCCACAAGCACTGCTGCCCTCTGGGGAGGCACTAGCCACTTCCAAAAGGCAAAACTAGTTTTTGAGGCTCCATCGCCAAGCCCAATGGCCACACACCTAAATTTTGCCCGCCCTGGGAAGCTGCTCTGTGCTCTTGCTACATAAAATCTATTTTGTGGACAAGAGCTGAAAGCACAGTGACTGTTGGGCTATTTTGGTATAGCTTTGGGGGAGAGGAGCATCCTGGCTCCCACCCAGAGGGCTCCTGGCATGTTTGACACCAAAGAGTGGCTGGATGGAATACAGAGCCCTCGCCCGATGCTGGGGTGTCTGCCGGGGTTCGGATCACAGCTAAGGTGCCTGCAGCATTTAGGTCCCCTTAGATAAAACAGGAGGCTGGGGATTTTCAAGGCCAGAGGCTGGGATTTAAGCATGTAAATGCTGCCCAACTTCCACTTTAGGCACCGAGACCTGTTTTCAAGCTGGTTTTAGCTTTTTGATCAGTGAAGTGTTCCAGTGGCTTCTCCAAGGTGGAGGTGCCAGGGGACGCATGGGCTCATCCGCTCAAGGTTTGCTCAAAACAGAGGCCAAGACTTGAACAAAGATTTGGAAATCTGGTGTTGCAGAGCAGTGGGGGTGCTGAGTTTGAAGGAAAAAATCAGTTTTGATATTTTCAGTGCCAACCATCCTCTATATCCTATACAATAGTCCAGCAAATCATGAGTGAGCCCTCCCTGCAGCCAGCTTGACTCTACCTTTCTCTTTCCACCCTGACCTTCAGGATGCTGCCAGGTCCCCAAAGTCCCTGCAAGGATGTGCTGAATTGAGGGAAGTTATGATGGGTTAAGGGCTTTTTTCCCTTCATTCTGGCAACTTTAAGAATCATAGAATCATTTAGGTTGGAAAAGACACTTGGGATCATCGAGTCCAACCATCAGCCCCACTCTACAAAGTTCTCCCCTACACCATATCCCCCAACACCACATCTAAATGACTCTTAAACACATTCCGGGATGCTGACTCCACGACCTCCCTGGGCAGCCTGTTCCAGTGTCTGACCACTCTTTCTGTGAAGAATTTTTTCCTAATGTCCAGCCTAAACCTACCCTGTTGCAGCTGGAAGCCATTCCCTCTTGTTCTATTGGTAATTACCTGTGAGAAGAGACCAGTACCAACTTCTCTACACTGTCCTTTCAAGTAGTTGTAGAGAGTGACAAGGTCTTCCCTCAGCCTCCTCTTCCTCAAACTAAACAGTCCCAGCTCCTTCATTCGCTCCTCATAAGATTTCTTCTCCTGGCCCTTCACCAGCTTCGTTGCCCTCCTCTGCACTCGCTCCACCACCTCGATATCTCACTCATATTGAGGTGCCCAAAACTGGACACAATACTCAAGGTGTGGCCTCACCAGTGCTGAGTACAGGGGGACAATCCCCTCCCTACTTCTGCTGGTCACACTATTTCTGATACAAGCCAGGATGCCGTTGGCTTTCTTGGCCACCTGGGCACACTGCTGGCTCATGTTCAGCCGCTTGTCAATTAGAACCCCCAGGTCCTTTTCTGCCAGGCAGCTCTCCAGCCACACTTCCCCAAGCTTGTAGCAATGCACGGGGTTGTTGTGGCACAAGTGCAGGACCTGGCACTTGGCCTTGTTGAAGCTCATACTGTTAGCGTGGGCCCATCGATCCAATCTATCCAAGTCTCTCTGTAGAGCCTCCCTATCCTCATGCAGATCAACACTCCTGCTTAACTTGGTGTCATCTGCAAACTTACTGATGATGCACTCTATGTCTTTATCAAGCTCATCAATAAAGACGTTAAACAGAAATGGTCCCAACACCAAGCCCTGAGGAACACCACTTGTGACCGGCTGCCAGCTGGATTTAACTCCATTGACCACCACTCTTTGTTATCTCCATCTAGCCAGTGCTTGATCCAGGAGATCGTATGCTCATCCAGGCCACGAGCAGCCAGTTTTGCCATTTTTTAATTCCCTCCTTGCCCCAAATGTCCAAGCTGATTAGGAGCCACGGCTTTCTTTAGGTGGCAAGACACTGGGGAATGTGTATAGATAGAACAGAGGTTGAATTATTTTAGAGCAGCGGTTGAATTATTTGGTTTTGGTTTTGGTTTGGGGTGGCTGGTTCTCGGGGTGGAGGCGGATTCACACAAGTCAGAGCTTTGCCTCTCCCTCCGCAGGCAGCCTCCAGCACCACCCACCGAGCCACAGCTATTGGAAATCCCGTCCTCTGGTGCCTCGTCCCTCATCCTACCAGCTGTCCTTGCCACTGTCCCCTGCTCTGAAGGCAACAGCGCTGCTCCTGCCCGCAACCCCGTCACTCCCGGCTCCTCCACTCTCTGCACTTCACTTTACTGCATCCTGAAAGGTTTGGAAAGGTTAACTTGAGCCCTTTTTGGCTTTTTTGTATACCTATTTCCCAGCCTGAGTTTCCCCTTTCCCATTTCTAACACACCGTTTCTGAATTTCCCAGCTCCCAGTTGCGCTACATCAGTGCCTTTACCGACCGACCGGCTGGCTGTCCTCCAAATCAGGTTGTTTGTTTTCCTCAAATCCTCATCCTCCGAACCAACTCGGAGCATGATGATTATTTTGGGGCCTGCCGTTAAGTGTCGGAGACAATTTAGTGCAGTGCCACTCACAAAGACTTTCTGCGTAGCATCCCTGCATCTGTGCTCCTCTGAGCATCTGTTTTAAAAACTAATGCTTAATAATACAGAATTAATACCTGAACTGAGGTCACACTCCCCATGCAACATCCCCACCATAAAATTCAGCAGATAGGCTCTATCTCTTTTTTTTTTTCTTTTCTGGTAGGAAACTATTATATCCTAGCTGCAAAATCTGCCCTGGAGTCTGGCAGAGTGGAACGAGGAGCCGTCGCTTAAAAATCAATTCATGGTGGTCTCGAGCTATGTTTTTGTTCTGGCACATTAAACAGAATGAAGACATATGTCTGAATTTAAGACATCCTTTTGGTTCCCTGTATACACGAGCCAGCCGAGAAATTTGAACTATTTCAAAGCACTAGGAAAAAGAATTGTAGACACATCCTTTGTTTAGGCATATATTTTTAATTATCCTGCCTTTTAATATTCCTCTCCATTTGAGTATAATCAGAGAAAATAGATCCTGCTGGGCATTGTCATGCTTAATAAAAGTAAGACTGAACATCTGCAAATTTGGCGACAGTGTGGCGCATATGATGCACCAGCGGCTGAGCTGCATTCTTGTGTAATTATAACACCACATGCAGCTGTAATAGTGTAATTCTCTGTTTACATTAGTTCTAGCACTTATCCTAAACTCGGCTGGGTCGGGGTGCTAAGCATTTGCAAACTGGTAGCGTTTTTTTCCCCCTACTGCAGGAAGCCGAAAGGACAGGAGGACCGTATCTGCCCATCGGTGAGATACTGAGTTCGGGGGAATAACTCATGCAAGGCAAAGCGCTGGGCTAAAGCAGGGCTGCTGTCGCTGAAATTAGTGCCATGAGAATTAAGCCAGCGAAAGAGAGAGCAGTCTTTCTCTCTTCCTTTTTTTTTTAATTTTTTTTTTTTTTCTGGGCGATGCAAACCCCACATTCTGCAGCGGCTGAAGCATACGCTTAACCATGTATCGTGCGCGCTGCACTGCTGTTTTGTCCCTGTCTAACCCTTTGCGGGATGGAGACCCAACGGCAACGCTTTCTCCATCACCCTGGAGAAAGCTGGGCCAGCCTGCCCTTCTGTGGAGCTGGAAGTTGGATATCAGCTCGTCTGAGAGACCAATGCACGTGGGCATGTGTGGGAGAGAAGGAAGGGTCTTCTCCTTGCGGGAGCTGTTTGCCTCCTGTGGGCTTCACCTCCATCCTGGCTGCTGTGCGCCCGAGTGTGCTCTGTCCTTCTGGGGTTGGGGAACAGGGAAAGCGTTCAACTGGGAAAAGTGGCCAAGGAAAGGGAGCAAGATGCACATCGACATGTTCCCAGCCCTGGTAGAGATGCAAAGCTCAAGCTCTCGGCAAAGGCAAGCTTCTTTCTGAAGCATACCTTGCCTTCCCAGCGCTTCTCTGAGGCACACGCTGAATTTAGACATATCAGATGGGTAATCGAGCCTGGGATTACTGCAGATATATTCTGCCCTTGTACATCCAAAATCTTCCCACACGTTCAAGTTGTTTCTGTCTGAAAGTGCTTTGATACCTAATTTAGCGTTCACAGCTTTCCCCCGCAACGCAACAGCTCTGTGTGTGGAATATTGTGTGTCCCAGCATCAGCCCGCTTACAGAAACACAGGGGTGACGATGCCGTAGTTGTGCATCTCAGTGCCAGCCAGAGTGGGTGGGTGGGTGTGGGACGGAGCAAGTGGGGAATGTAACGGACTTCTGATGCTCTGGACTGTTTTGGGGGAGAGGGATGATCTCCCCATCCTGACCAAAATCAGCCACCTGCAGTGGAGATAGGAGGAGATAATTTTTACACAGCATTGTAATTTCATCTCCAGGAAGATCTTGGTATTTCTCTGAGACCAAAGATGGATATTCAAGGCCAGGTTGGACAGGGCAACCTGGTCGAGTGGGAGGTGTCCCTGCCCAGGGCAGGGGGGTTGGAACTAGATGATCTTTAAGGTCCCTTCCAACCCGAACCATTCTATGATTCTGTGATTCTATATTCATGTGCCAAAAAAATGTCCTAAACCACAAGGAGAAAATGCAGTAAATAAAGCTATAGTGCCCACCTAGAAAACAGGGGTTTCCCTGGCCCAGATAGCCCAACTTGCAGCCTAACGTTAGAAGCTGTTACAGCATTGCCTCGGAAGCTCATGGTGGCAGCTCTGCTACCATGGCTCAGCCCTGATGTTTTGGGGGCATCTACCAACGTTCAGCGCTGCACCCAGTGAGAGGAGCAGATCCTTCTGCAGCTGGCAGGAGGCAATGCCCAGGGTGCGATGCTTCCCAACACGCTCCTACGTGGACCTGCTATGCCATGCATTGCCCACACCCCCCGAGTAACTGTTTCTCCAGACATCAGTGCGACTTGGGCACTTCCAAGGGATGCTTTTTATAAAGGCAGCATACCAAAGCTCTGCTGTGCCCTTCTGGCTTCTCTACCCAAAAATGGAGACCTACAGGCTGGCAGTGCAACATCTGATGCTTGAATACTTCAGAGCACAACCCACAAATCTGAGTATCTCCATCTTTCAGTGACTTTCTAAATTTTCGTTGTGCTGTAGCGGGAACAAAATGATCCCCCCCCCACCCTGTACTCAGCCTGACGTTCACTGTTGGTGTGGGAGCTGCTTTATACGGCACTGAAATCGCAGAGCTCGGAGGGTCCAGGAAGCCGCCCCCAGCAACGACGGCGCTGCCGAGAGTGAGTGCTCTTATTATAGTGCCGCTTTAACTAACAGGCAGCGCTTTCCCTTTGCACATGTGCTTGGCAGCTGCCTGGCTGATCTTTTGAAAGGATGCCACGAGATGCAACACCAGATGCTCAAGTTTCCAGAGAGACCCATAACGGTGGACTCGACTCTTGTTCTTGGCTGCTGCACCAGAAAGGAAAAGGATAATAAAGGACCGGCTCACCACGGCAGGGAATTTCTTTATGTAATTTAAAAGTGATGCGGCCAGAAAGGGAAATGATGCTGAAGGTACGAGGCCAGTTGTTTCATCTTCAAGCAAGACGGCTGTGGCTGCTCTGACCTCCTCGAGCCGCGACAATGACCGAAATCCATGGGGTTACCTCATTGCAAGGCTGAGGCACGGTGGTGGTTTGCAGTTTACAGGGCCTGTCTAGCGTTCCAGGCTGCAATCTCACGTGCTGATGACAACAGCCAGCACTAGCGGGGAGCGTGTACCGCTCCTGTTCGCACGAGCGGCAGTTTCTCCGCTCCAACGCGCTGCCGGAGATGGGCTTTGCCATGAGTTTCAGGATAAAACAGGCTGGGATGGGAAAAGGAAGGTCAGGATTTTAGGTCTAATCCATTTTATGCAAACTATAACTGTGTCCTGTGGAGGCTAAAAGAATATCATATCTGTAACCAAGCTTTAGAAACCTGCCTTAAATCTGGTGTGCCTTTGTATCTGAAAGGCTTTTTATTACAGTTCAAAAGTGCTTTTGCAGTTCGGTTTCAACCTAGCACGTTTTCCAGCATATTTTCATGACTAGCCGTATGCTTCAGAGTTGTGATTATTGTACCGGGAACACTTCAGAGGTGGCTGGCAAGGAAGGCATGCAAAATCATCCCTCCCTACTAATGTGTCCAGCGGGTTTCCAGATGGTTCAGGCAGGCCTAGCAAGGCAAGAGCAATGGGGCAGAGAGGACAGCACGACGCGCAGAGTGCCCGTTGCTGCTCCTGCTGAAATCCCTGGATGCAGGATTCAATCTCAGGCGCATTCGCCGCTTGACAAAACTGCCCATTAAATCAAGTGCAATCACACAGAAAGCAGCTACCGTCACCCATATAACCTAGAAATCCAATACAGCGTAATCACAGCTGTAAAACTTCATTAAACAAAGCAATTCTGAAATCTTTCTGCTGGTCTTCTGCAATGGCTCTGGGAGCAAGAAACAGAGCCCATTCCCAACCCACGCTTGATCTGGGAGAGGACGTGCGGCTGGAGGGAGGGTGGGCCGGCAGATCAACGTTAAAGGTGGGCTCTTGGTGTTTGTGGCTTGTGATATCCGCCAGCACGGTCCAAATAAGATTTGATTATTGTTTATTATGCCATATATATATATGTAAATATATGTGTGCGCACACTGTATTAATCCCAGATGTCTACCGCTCAGCAAAGACTGGGAGTTTTTCCCATCCTTTGCATCTTAGCTTGGTTGCCTGGGGTTTTGCCGTCCTCTGTAGTACCAGCAAGAGACGGGCTGTTGGCAAGGTGCGTGGCCCAATGGTTCTGTCCTGCTCATGCTAATTTGGGGATCAAAACACTATCAAAATTTCATGACTTTGTGTCTCTTGTACTAAAAACCTTGTACTGACCAGCAGGGAGTGTTTGGGGTATGGAAGGCGGGTGTTCCCCGCACCAATTTCTTTCTTTGAGAGCTTTTCACCGCGGGGGGTCGTTGTCTCATGCTGATGGTCCGCTGCTTCTCTAAACGTGGTGCTGAATACTTCTCCTTCAGCCCTGGCAGAGGTGCGTGCTGTACCAATGGAAAAGGGGAAACACAGAGGTGTCAACACCCTGTGGCATCCCAGGAGCTTTGTGCAGCATGTCACCAGGCAAACCACTTGCCTAATGCTCGAGGGGAGACATCCAGCCCTGTGCTCGTCTCTGCAAGTGCGCAACCATGGGCAATACCATCTTCCAAAAGAGCTCCTTCCCTGGCACATGTGAAACAAACCCGAAAGCCTTCCCCAAATGCCCTGCAAAGGGATTTCCCTTGGGAAGAGCACAGCTCCATGGGCTATGTGACCACGCTGTGATATTGCAGTGACATTCCTTGTATTCCCTATGCATTATGGCATTATGTATTATCTTCTACACCCACCCACAACGTTCCATATTTATTCATCATTAAACAAATACAATCAACCCCCGCATTCCAGAAATGCGCCAGCTTGCAGCTAATTAAAACCACCATACACTTCGTTATCCCAGCGTTTCTTCAGCTCCGGTTTCCGCAGTCCAAAAGAAATGAAAAGGAGTTGGTTCTGGCACGACTTTCCCTCCTCTGGCTCCGCATTCCTCGGGGTCTTACGGGAATTGCTCGAATTCTCAGATGTTGTTAAACAATCAAAGAGTAAATATTCCATCACATCCTGATTTTTCTAAAATGGTTGTGGTTGCAGCGAACAGCTTCTGTAAAGGGGGCTGAGCCCAGCAGGCCTGCAACTAGCGGTTACTGAATGGCCACAANAAAAAAAAAAAAAAAGCCTGGACCACAAGCGAGTGAGTTCGAGATGTGCGCTAAAGCGTGGATGAGTTTTGTGTCCGCCGATCGCCACACGGAAGGATGCACTTGCTTTAGGGGCACTTCATACATTGTAATGGACCCCTTCTTGCCATTCACCACAAGTCCCCCTCATAAAGGTGCCGAGTCCCAGGGGCTTGGGTGAGATTTAAATGCCCAGGTTTTGTGCAGGAGCTGCAAGCTCTAACGGACGCAGCTTCATAGCTGCTGTCCTCCTCCAACCATCACAAATGATGTTGTGTATCAAAAGGGCTTTAAGTTCTTGTGGAGGTCAAGTTAGGCTGTGGCTGTCCCAGAAGAGGGCAGAGGTGCTCCTTCCAAACCAACTTGGCATTGAGGTGGCTTCAGGACCCACCAGTACCTGCCACCAGCCCAGCGGCACCTTATCTGATGCCTTTGGAAACGTGTGACATTCATCATGTTGCTTCTCCCATTCCCAGTGTGTCGCAATCAAATGGTGTGGGCTGTTAATAAAATGACTGGCACTGAAGAGAAAAAACTTGGGGTTTAGCTGGAGAAATCTTTGGGTTGCAAGCATCCTGGGGCTGTTATCGACAGATTTATTCGGACTGATATTGTGCAACCAGGAGCGACTCTGTTGGTCCTTCCGTAGTTTTCCTCAATAGCATACGATACACATAAAGGCAAAATATGAGTTATACTTATTTTTAAAGGATTTGTCATGTAATCTTTTTTCATTTAAATGACCAGTAGTTAAAATCACACCAGGGAGACAAACCATAAGGTGTTAAGCTCACTGATTCAAACATTAATCCTAGCCTCAGTGACCAGCATTTTACCTCACCATGAAAATAATACCTCCCTGCCTTCTAAACAAACGTCTTATTTATTTAAAAGTTAAATTTTTGAAAGCTAGCATACAGTTTTTAGGTTTGGTGCTGTTTTCAAGCTGGTTGCAAGATTTAGTAGCCGTGGTTGTAACCACAGAGGTCTGCAGGGGTAGTAGCAGAGGCAACAGCATCTATCAGAGAAACTGAGATTTGGAAGAACAGAGAAGTGCTGGGCAAATTGCCTCTCCTCATATTTTTCTTTTCCTTCCATTATTCCCTCCCCATGGGCTCACTGTACACTGTACCTCCCATCCTTTGGAAGGAGATGCTGTGTTTTATCCTACAACAACAACGACTGTCCCTGCTCTTGGATGTGGTTGCCCAAGCAGCAGGTGACTTCTCTGGTCTTCGTCCACTCCAAATCCTCTCGTTCCTCCTTTTAAAACACTGTTGCTTTCAGGAGGGCCGAGATGAAAGTTTCCATTAAAACAAGTCGTCCCCGTCCTCCCCCCCCATTAAATGAAGGCCAGCTCGGGTGGCGCGGATGCCAAGACGATGAGGGGACGAGCCTTTCATCTCCCAGCTGCCCTCCCCGCCCACTGTTTGTCCCAGCCCCAGCAGCAAAGGTTGTTTGTCTTCGGTGCAAGACTTCAGCCCGCAAAACTTTGAAGTTTGCTGCCTGGCTCGGTGTCACCTACTGTTCCTGTCAGCAGCGGCCAGATAAACCCGATGGGCTCAAGGTGTCCGCTCTAATGCCTTCATTGACACGTAGGCTTGTCTTCAAATGCTTGGGTAAATGGCCGAGTGTGGAGATAGTAATGCGTCATTAATCCCCTGCCAGATAAGCACCCTGCTGTATGAGCTGGCCCTCGCTTCCTAAGGCCCTAACAACCCACAAACCTTACAAATTAGCACCTCACCGAGATCAAAGATTTCGCTTCCCTTTCTTTCTGCCGTTACCTAGTGGCAGGGTTTAGACACCGAGCCCTCTCCGGCCTGCACAAGCCTTTCCCCAGTTACAGAGCAAATGGTTAAATGACACTCACGTGAAGGTCGGGTGCCTGTCCGTGGTCATTTCCCCAAAGAAAAAATCTAGGAGAGGGGTGGGAGAGGAAACCTTTTCTCATACAAAATGGAGATGACATACAACAATTTAATGTTTTTTTTTCATTGCCCACATAAGCTTATGATGCAAGTGGTAAAATCCTTCCAAGGCTTGTGATTCCAAATATATTGCATTGTGTGCAACCACAATTTTAAAGGATACTCAATATGAAACCATATTGTTTAACATGACGGAAGGGATACTGCTTGATTTTTCCTGAAAATGCCCTGCCAAGCCATTGACTGGTCTTGTCCTGCACGACAGACCAAGCCCAGAACAAGTGCTGTGAAAATAGCGTCTTCCACGGACAGGTCTGAAAAGTGCAATGCACAGACACACAGAGCATCTTACAAAGGAACATAAGAAGTTTTTCATCAAAAGACTATTTTATTTTCTCCTTTGCCATGGTATGGAGCACCCTGCATCTGCATGGGCAATAGCTACCGATAAATATGACTTTATATACAACATCTTTAGCATATGTATGAAGTGTGTGGTAAAAGTGAATATTGGTACCAGCCGTGCTGCAGCTCTCAGTGTTTAAGTCATGCGTGGTATGTAATGTATTTTGCGTAGAGGTGCCCATCATTTAAAAAAGTGTCGGAGTGTTTAAAATAAACAAACCAAAAAATGGATATTACAACAAAGGTGTTACAGGAATTGCATCTCCCTCAACCCGCCACCTCAGCAGGCACCCAGATCCAAACTGGGGCATCTGGAGAGGAGCAGATGAAGACTCATGTAAACCAGCTAGGAGAAAATGGTGAAAAGACAAGCATAGTTAAGGCTCAAAGAAATGCCTTTTCAGGCAGGGTTCGTCACTCTGGAGGTGTCAGGAGGTCTTGAAAGTGCTGCCCTAATACCTTTTTTAAATAAATAAAAAGAACCCAGATCGTTTCTTCCCAAAGGCAGCCTCCTCCCTCTCCTTATGCAGTATCTTAGTGAATAAAGCATCCGTTTAGGATGTGGGAGGTGCACACTGAAGTTCCTCCTTGCCTGGAGGGGTTTGGACCTAATCTCCAAGATCAGGAGAGTGTCCAGGCAGCTGGGCAAGCTGGCTTGGAGGAGAGATCTCCACCACATCCACCCAGCCCCACATCACAGCTCCTGGAGGGTTGGGTAGCATAAAATAAAATTAAAAAAAACCCTCTCTTTAAAATGAAAAGAAAAGAGAAAAAAGTGTTCCTGTAGGTCATACAAGTCATTCTTTCAAAGAAGAGATTGACATCTTTATTTTTACCCCCAAAGGCAAGTAAATAAAAATAGTATCCTGTTGAAACCAGGATTTAAATGAAGTCTTCATTTTTAACGAATTTTCTTTTTTATGCTATTAAATAACTCCTCCACTCATGAAAGAGCTGCCAATGACATTCCCTGGACAAGCGAAGGGTGGTTTCTGTACACAGAGGGCAAAGCTTTATCATCCATGCTTTGTGCTATGAAACAATTCCTTGGGTAGGAAAGAAATTATCCAGCAAGCAAATGCCTGTAGGATGGTGAGCCCCTGGCCCAGGTTGCCCAGAGAAGCTGTGGCTGCCCCATCTCTGGAGGGGTTCAAGGCCACGTTGGACGGGGCTTGGAGCAACCTGGCCTGGTGGGAGGTGTCCCTGCCCAGGACAGAGGGTGGCACTGGATGATCTTTAAGGTCCCTTCCAACCCAAACCAGAGAAGGGCAATGAAGCTGGTGAGGAGTCTGGAGCACAAGTCTTATGAGGAGCAGCGGAGAGAGCTGGGGGTGTTCAGCCTGGAGAAAAGGAGGCCAAGGGGAGACCTTCTCACTCTCTACAACTCCCTGAAAGAGGTTGTAGAGAGGGTCTCTTCTCCCAAGTAACAGGCGATAGGACAAGAGGAAACAGCCTCATGTTGCACCAGGGGAGTTTTAGACTGGATATTATGAAAACATTTTACACTGAAAGGGTTATCAAGGATTGGAACAGGCTGCCGAGGGAAGTGGTTGAGGCACCATCCCTGGAGGTGTTTAAAAGACGGGTAGACATAGTGCTTAGAGATATGGTTTAGTGATGTTTTTTGTCAGAGTTAGGTTGATAATTGGACTAGATGGTCTGAAAGGTCCCTTCCAACCTAGGCAATTCTGTGATTCTATGAGTCAACGATTCTATGGTTTAGGAAACACTGCCCAGAAAAAATGATGCTGGGTTTGGTTTGGCTGTGATGGCTTGAATGTGCCACTGCTTTAACCACAGAGGATACTTTACACACTGGCTTCTCCTGCTCCATCTGTTACAATAACTTGTGTCCCAGACATGTGGCAGCATTAGCTGTAGTGAAAGCATATGAAAAAAATTGCCATTAGTAAAGAATATCTTATTTTAACAGTGTTTTAAGTCATTCCTTCCAAAATAATAAGGGGGTTAAGCATTACACTGACCCATTTCCAACATGCAGAACCGTTCCTCCAGCAAGCCCATTGGTTTTCTAACTCTGTTTTGTTCAAAAGGCTGGAAAACGGGTGAAGGAATGGCTCCACACTAAGTTGGAGGAGGCGACGCTTATCATTTAACCTTTGCAGTGATGGACCTTCACAGCTGAGGTCCTCCCTTGCTCTTGGCTCCTGGTCAGTCTGCGGTGAGCCATGGCTTCCTCTGACCTCACGAACAGAGTGATGGGCTCTGGACCCACCAGGGCCTGTAGCACCAAACTGCAATTTGGGGCAAGGTGCGTTGGCTTTAGCTCAAAACTGAGGTGGAGGTATCTGTGGGAGTATCCATGGAGCTTTACGCTTAGGGACTAGGTATGGGATTTGGTCACCTAAATGCAGTCATTTGAGGTGATGTGGGGCATGTGGAACATCTCCATCTCCTATTCCTCAAGATACAGGTCTCCTACAGGTCCTGCGTCGTATCTGCTGGTCCGCTTTGCCTGGAAGTGAAAACCTGGGGATCCTGGCAGGGTCTAGCAGGCGAGGAGGATGCTAGACTGAGCCGTTATCTGATGTCAGGCCACGGCAATCGGCAAGTGGAAGAGCAGATGTGAGGTCTTCCTACTCAATCTCCTGCCTCCCCTTTTGAAGTGTGAGATTAATGACCATATCAGATTGTTGACTTTACAGAGTCTGTAGTCGGGGCTAATGTCATAGGGTGATACTTCAATAGCGGGAGGACGATCCTCGCGTCTGCCAAAAGCAGCTAATAAACAAAGATAAATTGAATGTACTTCCAGGTTATTAATGACTTCCCAGCACAGTAATCTCCAGAAACAATAGGGAAATGTTTACTCAGCGGGTTATAGTTTTACTTAGGTTAATGGCTGTTGAATTAACAGTCAGCTCCGGCGATGCATCAGTGTGTGCTTCGCAGCAGCATCCTGCAGGGACAGATCAAATGGTATGTTTTGGGTTGGGGGGGAAGGAGAGCTCAGCTGTGACCTGTCCTCCAGTATGTGGAGACATTGGGAAAAATAATTGGAAGCACTCTTCGCCCAGCGCCGCGCGGAAGATGAAGCACTCCGTTTATCTGCCCTTGTTTGCCTAGTCTTTCTTCTTCGTCTTCAAAGCACTTGGCTAACATTATCCCATTAACGTCTGAGCGGGAAAGGTAAGCAACGGGGACCAGTGGTGGGGGCAAGCCTCTGCGCTGCTGATGTCTGCAGCAGCACTGGGAGCTGGCGATGGGGGACATCCACCCCAAAATGGTGCATATTCCCCAAACCCAGGGCAAGGAAAGTCCGGCACTGCTCAGGTCATGCTCTGTGGGGGGTGAGGATGCTGCCCACTCTATGGGCTGAACCACTGCTGCCCGGACCTGGATTTACTGGGAAAACTCAGAGGCAGATGCCTGGCCTTGATACGCCATTTCCAACAGATAAAATGAATCCTCCTGCAGGGTTTTGTGGAAATAGGAGCTGAACGTACACGTGTGCATGCACCTGAGCTACCTGCAGTGACTGGCTGCCCATAGGTAGGGCAATACGGGTTTTAAATCCAGGACTTTTTCCCATTTGGAAAAAAAAAACAACCCATGGAGAGCCAAAGTGTAAACAGGGGCACTGAGAAACTGAGGTTTGTTTTTCTATTGCTTTTCTGAACAATTTGAACACTGTAATTTCGGCATGTGGTTCAGCTGAAGGCAATCCCACCGGGACGCTGCAGGACGTGGAGCAGTCTCTCCATAGGCAATGGTTCTTTAAAGAAGAATGTATGAAGTTCTTCTTCTGCCTTCCTTCCAGCCCAAAATTGCTCAGGAAAAGCTCAGGAGCCTCGGTGCCTAGGAGGAGAGATGGAGGGGGCGGCACCGGGGGTGAAAGCAATATGGTAAAGAGGTAAAATTCCAAATATTTGGAGTAGCAACACAACCCCAGCGTTGCTCTCAGCTTTGCGAATCTCTGGGTGTCGCTGTCAATGAATTCCCCAGCTGCTGACAGCAAGAAAACCAATGTGAATTACATCTGGTCCACGCGGTGTGTAGGGTCTTACCTTGAATTAAAACCTTTATAATGATAAAAAAAATAATAATGCCCTGTGCTTTCTAAGTAAGAAAGGTGAAGACGCCGCAAAGGGCAGCATCTCATTTCCCCTGTGCAACGTCTCGACATTTCATTGTTGGGTTTTTTGGTTTGTTTTTTTTTTTAATCGGGCGCTTAAATTATAGCTCCGTCGCCGGCGGTCACCTGCTGAGCGGCGCTGTCGTTCGCACTCCCCATCTTCCTGTCGGCTGGTCATGTCAGAAGGTCGCGCAGCGTGAGCGGGCTGATTTATGGGCTTGCCAGAGCGCACAAAGGCTTTTTGGAGGAAGTTGGAGCTCTCCCGCCAGCGCCTTTCAAGGCCGGTGAGTCGGGCGGCGCGGGGCTGCAGCGAGGAGCTGCCGCCCAGATGAGGATGCCGCCCCGGCAGCCCAATGGAAACGGGCTGCTTGCTTTTGGGTTTTTTTAAGCAGAGACAGAGAAAAAAACCCAACAATATTTGTGAAAGAAAAAAAAAATCACAAAATCAATATAAACCAATAATGTTTAAAAGTGTCAATATGAAAAAAATGTGATATCCATTGCGTCGTATTTAAAGAGCCGACGCTGCTCTTCGGTGATACGTCGTTACCGCTTTGGGAGGAATGCATCCCAAGAGAAACCCAAACTTCTACCTTTTTCTCTTTTTTCTTTTTTTTTTTTTTTTTT
>VXBH01006534.1:88600-101941 GCA_013400035.1 Rynchops niger | reverse complement strand
GCCTGGTTTTCCCCCTGCAGGATGCTGTGCATCTTTCCCGGCGATTCAGTCCCTGCCTTGTTTCTCCCTGCTGGGTTTTCCAGCTCCGCACCGGCAGGTGGGTACCATCCCTGCACCTGAGCCAAGCACAGCTGGCAACCGCCCCTGTGAAAAGGATGAGAGCTTTGGTGAGGTTGCTGGCAAATATCCTGCAATTTTTTTAGCCCTGGTTTGAGCATTTGCTGCCTGAAGTCGCATCGGTTTTTAGAATTTAGCAAAACCTAAATAAACACAATGGTCCCCGCGTGCATCCAGGAGGTATTTAACTTGTGAGGGAGCATTTATTGTCTAGAAAGCAGTGTAACATTCATCCAAACAAACCATAATTTTTTTATTTTATTTTACTATTAGGAATAAAGGATCCTCATGCTGATTTACCAAGTTTTAAAAATTGTTTTGGCTGATTTTTGGGCATCGCTTCCACAGCAAATATACACTCAGCTGCACCTCATGCACAGCATCCGCCCCACGTGGAACGGGAGTCCTGCTACATGCCTCGATGGCTATGCTGATTTATGATATTAATCTTCACAGAAAAAGATTAAATTCTTATTTTGCAGCCTTTTTTTCTCTTATGCATGTCCTGGGGGAAAGTGGCTTTTTGAGAAGGGGATGCTGCCTTCTTTAGGTGAGCACAAGGGGGAAAGCATTTCAGTTTTTGCGTTGGTGTCCCACCTCCTTGCATAATAATTGCAAATCTCTTTTGAAAAAAAGAATTTTCTAAAGCAGAAAGTGTATTTATTTTATGGCTGAGAGCGCCACGGCCAGAGCAACCACAAAGGGTGGTTATTCTTACATTAATGCATGTGCACGTACGCGTATAAAAGCAAAGGTACATCTTGATACATCAAGTGTACCATCATGCATTTTCCTTTTCACTTAGGAATGATGGAGCGGGGGTGGGAAAAAGCCCCAGACAAGTTCTCTGGCCCTGAAATTCAATGAAAAATTGCACTTCAAAGTGTATTGAAAGGGGAAATACTGCAACAGTAGTTTTTCTTGCACTGGTTCATCACAGTGTTGGATACAGTTAAAGGAAAAGTTTGCACGAGCCTCGCGCAGCAAATCAAAACGTTTCAGGGAAAGAAACCAGCTTTGAAGGGACCACCTACCACAAACATTATTCCGAAAGCCCAAATTCTTAGCACAAGCATCCAAAGAGTAAATGATAAACAGATGAGGGAGCAAACCGAAATTTCACAGAGTTGTAACTTTAACTTTCTGCATGTGTCGAAGAAATATGTCTTTTAAAAGAGCAGCGGAGCTGTTTACTATTAAGAGCATCGTTTTATTTATATACACAGCACCCGGCACGGTTCTGATCCACTTGATCCAACACTCCTTGACTGCCAAGCTACAATTTAATTTACTGTAATAGAACTTTAATTTTTGCTGGTCAATGCTGGATGCCGACATTACGGTGATCAGATTGCATGCATTTATTGTTCTTTTTTTCATCTTTAGGTATTCCATACAGCATATCTCCAGGTGCGTACAACTTTTATATTACTGACCGCACTGGGAACAAATAAATTGCAGCAGCTGTAATGAAAATGTGGGGATTTAATAGCATTGAATTGGCTTTGTTTGCTGCCTTCCTTAAAGTGGTCCATCACTTTCTGACCCCTCCAGCCTGCTCAGCACCCACAGCGTCTTCCAGCACCCTTCAGGCACTCTCCACCCATGGCCCACCACCTCCAAACGGTTTCTGCTGGTTTAATTTTGTCACCATTTTGTAAACCGGGGACAAATTCGTAGACTAGTTCAACAAACAGCACCTGGATGTGCAGCTCCAATATATCACCAGCCATCTACAGGGGATATTTATGGCTGAGAACAAAAAATAAAAACAAGCAAATATATTTTGCCGGCTGTCAGGTCACTGTAAAAATCATGGAGTGGTCTGAAAAAAAAGCCACCACCTGAAATATGAGAGGGCAGTGATGTCTCAGGCCAAGTTAAACACACTGAGAAGACTCTTTTTTAAGAAATAAACAAGTAAATAAAAGGGGCTAATGAACCAGCTGTTTGCCTTTCACAAGATGCTGTGGGGCCCTGAGCGCTGCATCCCAGCAGCTGCACAGTCGCTTTCCTCCTGGTGAATCATCCCCAGCGTTCATAAATACATTGCTCAACCAGCAAGTTGCCGGCTTCCCCTGGTCCAGCTGAGAGGAAATTATTTGGTCCAAACCCTTTTTGATTTTGGAAGCCTTACATGTTTGTGACAGTCTGACCTGCCTCGTTAGGTTGTCTTGTAAGGAGGAAACCAGACTGGTGGATCACCATGGTCCAATAAAACTGGGAGTCTTGTGGACAACAAGACTTTCTGAGCTTGTGGTGTGACATTGAAGTTGCTAACTATAAATAATGGGAACTTTGGACCTATCAGAGGGTTTAACACCTTCTTGGCCCCAGAAATTTGTATTTCTGAGGCAGCAAGTCTTGGATTCTTCTGTACCTGAGGCAACATCCCACCTTCACTGTTCAACACCAGTGAACCCAGTGTTTCAAGATGGGAGTTTGATAAAAGCCATGGGGTTAACTGCCCAAGGACACTTGGCATGCCCATGCCCTACTAGCATCCTCATCTTCTGTATAATCTTCTTTAAATGATTTCTTCCCTATCCCTAATTTGGAAAGTGCATGAACACCACAGATCCGTGGGCATGGCCGGATACCCAAAAACCTACCTTGGACATGGCCTCCCCTTTCCCCACCTCCATGGGTCCCAAACTGAAATGAGCTTGCATGGTGTCTCTTGAAGACAAATCAGCTGTGCCAGGCGGTTGTGCAGCTGAAAGGGAACATAGACTCTTTGTATTTGGGAAGAACAAAAAAAGGCAATGAGCCTAAATCAAGAGCATTTAATGGTTGAAACCCCAAGCATTTCATTATGGGAAGCCCAGGCCTCCGGTAGCTCCTCCTTGCGCCTCCAACCTCACCTAGTAAAGGGCAAGGAGTCAACACAGGGTGAGTTTTTGGGTCCTCCACACTACTGACCATGACCAAAGACCATCCGGACAGGACTGAAATGGTGATGGCATTTCGGTGTAGTGGCCAAATCTTTCCACTGTGGGCTCCCCAGTAACAGGGTTTGGAAACAGCTACCTTGTGCTTCACGGTCGATGGGATTCAGTTTGCATGCGTGTCCATCCAGGCTTTAATGAAAGGATCCCGGGTGAAATCTGTTCATCTGCAGTCTCTCATTTCAACGCATCCCTAAGTATACTGTGTGCACCCTGGAGAACTGGTAACCTACTATCAAGGGCCTGATACTGCAAAATGTGGAGCAATTCCTGGGAGGTGCTGAGCATCCGCAACCCCCAGAAGTCCCTCCGCATTTCCCAGCACCAAATAAACAGGGAAAGTTATTCCAAGGTCTGCAAACCAAAGCAAGGATCCAACCCAAGCCAGCTCTTGCCCTGTGTTATTTGCATCTTGCTATGTTTAACTCCAGATCACAGTTTTTAGTAAATTGGGCTTGAAAATTATTCGAGCGGGTTAGAGTTTGGCTGGCGGCTGGCAAACCTTGGGTAGTTATTTCCTGTTCCTGTTATTTAGCTACTTTTACATTTGTCAGAGTTAATGCGGTAGGCTTTTAGCAGCAGACATCTCTTCTTTTTAGGCTGGAAAGTCTGTAAGGGAGCGGGACGACGAAGTGTGAACTGGGGCCACCAGCCCTGCTGCTGCTTGAAACCCCGGGAGGACGATGGGCTTGTGGTGGTGGCCAGGAGCGGGATGTGGGCTCCCCAGTTCATACCTCTGGATACCGGACCTGGAGGCACTCTGGCGAACAATCCCTATTAGAAGAAGCCGAAGACTAGCTTTCCAAGACTTTGGCCCTAAAGAAACCCCAACAATATTAGTGTGTGTTCACCTACAATTCCGGGCATTAATCTTGGTTCCATTGTGTGCAATGAAATAATTTGCATTTTTTTCCCAGCTTACCTAGACACGCTTGCCAACAAACGCAGTGAGGCAGGGATGGATTTGTGCAATGAGAGGGCTGTAGTGGTTGAGCCCTCTGGACCTCGTACTGCCATAACACTGCAATACAGCCACTGTTAACAGTTGTACCATGACTGAGCATGTGGTAATGCAACATCTGTCCTTAAAAGCAGATCGTGCAGATGCAGAGAACGGACCCTCACGCAGCTCATTCATTTTTCTTTTTCAGAATTCCAGGAGCTAAAAGTAAAACCAACAAGCCCAGGCATGCAACGATTGGCAAGAAAGCAATTTCAAATGGTTCCCTCCCCGGGTGTCGGTCACAGACCTGTCCTGTGACAGGTGACAGGAGTGTCACCGCAGCACGGTGACGCCATGGCCTTGCCTTTTAGGACTGAAAGCATCCCTTGGCTGATCATCAAGCTGCTCTTAATCTAATCGTTATTTCAATGCTGTTCTTTAATTTGGTTTATTTGTAGAGCATAATAAACCCTATTTCCCAAAAAAAACCCCAAACCCCAAAACTTATAGTCTTGGGGTATGAATATTTTTTTTTTTTTAATTAATTGCGATGAATCATTTGATGCGGTAAATTAAGAGCTATCAAGTCTACAAGTAAAAGAGCTACATCCTATGTTAGAAAAATAGATTTTTATGGGGATCAAATGCTGGTTTGACTCACTGCCTGTCCGCTCTTTATGCAGACCTGCCTCGTGGTGTTAGCTGTATTATACATGATTTTTCTCCCAAAGCTGTACTCTTCTTCTTACGATACCTTCATTACTACTTAATTCATTAGCACTTCAAGGGCAGCTAGACACTTGCATTTGCTTCTGTCAACCACTGTGACATAGGGCAGAGTTTCACTTTCAGTGTAAGAATATGGCCAAAAAAACCCATCGTTGTCATCGTTATCCCGCCCCATGCGAGAGTGCTGGGTAAGTGGACATCGCTGGCGAGGAGTCAGATAATTATAGGACTGAACTCCACGGAATAACACAGAATTGAAACCATTCAGGCCACAGTGGTTTCTGGGATGCTTCTTGCTGAAGTGAAACCTACTCACATGAGAAAACCATGTCACATGCTGGAACATGGTTTTGGGCAAAAAGGCTGAATTTAATTTTGCCCTAACCAGACCAAACATGGTGCTATTTGTGTGCTCTCTTCCCCGGTACGATGGTGTAAATGCTTTCTTAGACATCCCCTGGGGTGCAGCACTGGGGAAAGACACCCAGATTTTACCTTCCAACCATGTGTAGAGTATGTTGTAATGCATGTGCTACTTTTACTTACAGATTATGGGGGGGGGAGGTTCCACCTAAATTGTCGTGCTTTCCTCCAGTTAAATCGTAGTCCCGTGAACAAGACCATGCCTTGGACAGTCGAAAAATTTTCTGCGGGTGTTGAGTTGGGGGGGAAAAGGTGGCTTGGAAATAAGGGCAGGAAAGGACTATTCCTGTGTCGTGGGAAAAAAGGAGTGATGCCCTGGTTGTAGGCAGAGGCAAAGGCTCCTGTATTCTTGCTGGGCACATAGGTAGCTCAATAAAATTTTTGCTGATGTATCCTTGAAATCCACCTCTCAATCCCACTACAGCCTCGGAAAAGCTTGGTCTGCTGAAGCCAGGGCAGAATTTGAGTTAAACCTCGGCTAAAACAGGGTGTGAGCAGTGGCGTGGTTTTGCCCTCCGCTAAAAATTGAGCCCTGTTGCCATCCTCCTCCCATTCTGCACCCAGCTTGGTGGGCTTTGAGGAATAACAGGTCATGCCAGCGTCTGACAAATGACTCCCTGTGATGCTGAAGGTCACGTTGTGTTCCATCTGTGTGTGTGTGTGTGTGTGTGTGTGTGTGTGTGTGTGACCAGCTGAAACACGGCATGAGTTTTGCTAGGCAGAAGCATCACTTCTTGATGCCACACACTGAGCTCTACTGCTTTCAGGCTGAGCCAACAAGAAGATCTGTATCGATAAAAATTAAGGCAACGAAGCTGATAGAGGCTCTGCTGTTGCTAGCTGAAAGGAACATAAATTTTGGACTGCAGCAGCAGAGGGCAGAAATCAAGATGCTCTTGGGATGCCTCCAACCGCTGGTCCTGCAGCACTGCGCCGCGAGCTGAATCAGGAACCAAATCTAAATCCAAATTAGGTTAGAAAAACTTTACAGGGCCACAGAAATGGAGTTGAGGAGAGGATGCGGAGCTGAACCTGACCGTCAAACCCATGGTGGTGAGGCTAGCCGCAGAATAAGCTAAAGGTAGTGGCATACAAACATGCGAGTTCCTCGACATGCAACACACTGGTCTCTTTTTTTCGTCATTTCACTTTAAAAAAAAATTCGTTTTGGGTCCCTGTTTTGCTAGACTGTCAATTCTTTAAACACAACAGGGTTGGTTCCTAGTTGGGGAATAACCACAAGCCAATTAGAAGTTAAATTGTTGAGCAGTATGCATCTAATTGAAGTCTCTACTTTCTGCCTACTATTTTTAGTGTTTGGACCAAGCTGCAGCTCCACGTAGGGTATAATCATGTTTATTTAAGAGCAACATGTACCTCAGTGAGAAAAATAAAATCCAGCAGGCAGAGCTGTTTTTTACCAAATATACATGGACGGGTGGTACAGGTCTAGACTGCTCTGTCTCTCTTGGTGTACGCTATCTCCCATCGGGCATGCATCCTTTTGGCTTCAAGCCTCTGCCTGTAAGAAGTGCACGCATGTGTATTTAATGCAAAATGCATTTTCCCCCTTCTTTTGTTGTCATTTATTGTCATCCATTATCATCATTTCCCAATCCTCAGAGCAGCGACAAGAGACCCGGGTTGTGCCAGAGCAAATAGATGGGTTCACACACTTATAACTTCGAGGGTAAAATGTTGAAGAAGGTGCCATGAGTCAATCCTGAGCAGCCTCCCCTTTCCCAGGGGAGTTTGGGGTATTTTGGGTACAGTCTCGAGTATTTAAGGAGTGATTTGAAGGGCAACAACAAAGTGATCACGTTGAAGTTTCTGGGTAACTTCCAGCAAGGGGAGGTGTAGAAAACAGTTATTTGTTCTAAACAGACTGGGATGGGACAACCTCTTGGATGTCTTGAAACTCAAGATATTGACAGATGAGTAAAGGGCCAGGAAGGGGTGGAAAGAGAAAGCAGGGCAAGGGAACCAAATCCCGTTAAATATAGACGAAAAAGACCTTTCCTACAACTTCTCAAGTGGATGTAAGAGGGTTAAGACAAGACAGGAGGAAATCAGAAGGTGGACAGTTGGTTTGCAAATGAGACCATCAAGTCAGCGCTATAAGAGGTGAAAAGCAGGGGATAAGGACACACGTATTGGGAACCAGAGCGGAGATGAGGAGATTCATAACATGACGCACAGCCTGAACGATGAGGGAGGGAGAGATTAAAGAGCTTTAAGCCATTTTTTTTAGCCAGAGGTTGCAGCAACAGAAGCTCTGGCTCTGCCAAAATATCAGTCATCTTAGCCTTAGTAATGATAAGAAAGGAGATAAGGAGGCCGATTGACGCCTTAAAAACCTCTGTCTGTAACATGCCTGCTCGTCGTGACCTAATCAGCTTGTTTCCTTAAAACACCCCAAGGAAATAAACAAAAACAGAGGCCCAGCAGAATCCAGTGTTTTTAGTAACATCTGATTTTTCTTATTTGTCTCTATTTTACAGATGCCTGTTGAATAGCTTGCATGCAAGCCAAGTCACATTGGGAGGAAAATAGCGGGTTTTTTTCAGGAATTTTGCATACATTCCTCTTTCTCACCACAAAAGGGGCTTGAGCTGGTTTCGTTGAGAAGCCATAAATTTTATTCAAAAAATTCCCACACTGATTTACCCCATCTCAGTGGCTCTGTAAAATATAAAGTCAGTACCTAAGCAAAACACACCAGCGCCCTTCCTAAAACACAAGCCTGGAAAGACAAGCCCCAGAACTTCATCCTAAATCAAGCAGCACGTGCCCTTGCTCCTTATCTCGTTTCATGGCGTTAGATGTGAAATCCTCAGATGGAGTTGATGTGAAAGTTATTATGATGATGTTGACACAGAGGAAATAAAAACACCAAAATACGTGCAAACTGGCGTTCGGAGGCTCAGCAATATTGAAGGGATAAACTAAGAAATTGAGGTTGTTGAGTTACCCAAACACTCCCACAGAATACATTTATCCTTGTAACAGGCAGATGCAGGCAAGCGTCTTCAAATTTTAATGACAGCGAAGGATACTTACTAGTAAGAAGTGTTCAGGACTAGTGTGTTAGGACAAGAAAGAAAACTTGAGCTTAGAAAGGCTCGTGCTTTACTAATTATTTATTTAATCACATCCACAGCCTAAGACAGAGTCAGATCTAAGATCAAGATGCTCAAATAAGAAGGGTCTGGCTTTCTCGGTCATTGCATTCCTGACACAATGAAAAGTTCCCTAAAAACAAAAGCTGAAAAACACCATGAGGAACATGACGTCAGGTCTGGTCCCATCTCCAAGGCCTGTTTAAACACTTCTTGAAGCTGGTTCCCCCCCATCTAAGGATGATGCTTGAGTTGCGCACGTTCACATCAACACAGTAGGCAGGACGTCATGAGCTCGCCGGACTTGGCATCACCCAGGGGACATGCCAACAAGACCCTGCGCACCTTCAGGAACCTCACGGGGCAGAACCTGGCCTTTTCCCAAACCCAGAACCAGAGCTGAGTAATGCGGACAAGAGGATCTGTTAAGCAGCAGACAAGTATGGGGAAAAAAACGCAGACATGAGGGCTGCGGCTAATACCTGGGGTTGCTCAACAGCACGAAAACCAGGCGCTAGGCAGCTTCCAAGCATTAGAAGCACTCACCACTAATTTGCTGACGATTACTGTATGAACTGTACAACAAATGGCCTAACTCTATAACAACTGTATAACAAAAGGTCAAAGAGCAGCCCATAGGGTAGCACGCAACTCGATAGTCAACGTGTCAGTAAACTTTTAAAGAGCAATGAAAACTGGAAGGTCCGCAAGAGAGAAAAACTAACATTCTTCTGCCGATCTGCTTGCTGTTGTGGCATTTTAAAATGCTATGGAACCATGAAGACTCCATTAGAAATGCAACAGGCATTTATAAACCGCGCGACACAAATAAGGCAGCAAGAGGATATTTTGCTGGATAATACGGATGCTGCCAGAATTGTGATGCCTTATAACAAGTTGTCAAGTTAGTGGCCTTTAAAAGGGGTCTAAGCGTGCTTTCCACGTCAGATGGAAGCTGGAGGCCTCTTTTCCCAATACAATGCTTTGGCCAACAATTAAATGATGTTTTTTAGGAACGCGATATGTAAACCAAAATAATTATAAGTTACTTACAGCTCTGTAAAACCCCCATATTTAGAAATTTTCAATGCATGTGACAAACTGAAGGAAGGGCTTTCCCCTCCCTGCTGATCACTCTGCCTTGCAGTGGCATCAGAATATAACCAGGGAAATACTAAATTGGTTTCTCCAGCAACCCATCACACCTTTCCTTGACAGTGCGTCCACTTGATGTGGTAGGACCATTGCAGCCACTGCCAGCTTTCAGTGACATTGAACCGGTGCTGTCCTCAGCTTCTGAGCTCCCGGGAGAATATAAAATCCTACAGCAAGGATTAAAACATGCCAATAATTTGAGTCACAAGAGCTTCCTTTTGCTTTCCTACTGCTTTCTAGTTGATCAGACAAATAGGCTGACAGCTGCCACCAACAAGCGCTGCTGGTTTTCCAATGGAAATAATATTAGACCGCTCAGGCAAAGGGCATCCAGCTCAGGAATGGAATTAGCCCTTTATCACTCTGCTGGAAGTAGAGTAGATCACTGGCATGTGGCCAAGTTTCATGGACTAGAAAGCAGTCCATGCCTTCAAAGTGTCTCTTCACCAAGGAGGAGCTGGAAGCTCTCCCCAACCCATGATGGGACAAAATACTTCAATATTGTTCATAACGATGCCTTGTCTTGACAAGAGGAAGCCAAGCCATCTTGCACGAATAAGCCTTCTCTAAAATTCACACTAACACTATGGTGCAACCTTGAGTTTGAGCAGAAGTGTTGCCCACAAATGAAGGTGTTGGCACCAACCAGCCCGGGGAAGGAGAGGTTGGGCTGTTTCCTCAGCAAAGATGCCTGAACAAAGGAAGTGTACACCCCATAACCCTGACAGTCTTAAAAAAAATTTGAAAAGCTACATGTAGAAGCGGATTTCTGCACAAAGAATTTAGGGTTTAGGCTGAAAGCTCAAGAGTCCGTGAGATTAAGTGGTCCCTGTGGATAGGAGTGGAATAAAGTACTGTCTGAAAACAGCTCCAGGCTCTACCCTTACCTCCTCTCTGAGTGCAGCCCATGGGTTGTGGTATGCAAGAAGAAGTCTCCAAATAGGGGAAAGATCTGGGCTCGTTGCTATCCTGGCCATCACTCATTCCCCCTGTACAGGCTGGACTGCAGCCAAAAGAAATTACATTTCTGGGCTGATCATTTATGGTCAGGCATTCCTCCTGGCTAAGGCAGCTAAAGCCTCCCTAACGTGAGACAAGACGTCTGGGACAGCAAAGCTACCGTGATAGGGAAGGACGAGCGCAGGCCAGTCTTTTGGGAGGACGGGCAGTTCAGGATCGTAGAACTGTTTGGGTTGGAAGGGACCTTAAAGATCACCTAGTTCCAACCCACCTGCCCTGGGCAGGGACACCTCCCACCAGACCAGGTTGCTCAAAGCCTCATCCAGCCTGGCCTTGAACACCTCCAGGGATGGGGCATCCACAACTTCTCTGGGCAACCTGGGCCAGGGGCTCACCACCCTTGCAATTAAGAATGTCTTCCTAATATCCAATCTAAATCTCCCCTCCTTCAGTATGAAACCGTTACCCCCTCATCCTATCATCACACTCCCTGATCCTGAGTCCCTCCCCAGCTTTCCTGGAGCCTCTTTAGGGACAGAAAGGGGCTCTAAGGTCTCCCCGGAGCCTTCTCTTCTCCAGGCTGAACAGCCCCAACTCTCTCAGCCTGTCCTTGCAGCAGAGGGGCTCCAGCCCTCGGATCATCTTCATGGCACTCTGCTGGCCCCACTCCAACAGGTCCATGTCCTTCTTGTGCTGAGGGCTCCAGAGCTGGACACAGGACTCCAGGTGGGGTCTCACCAGAGTGGAGTAGAGGGGCAGAATCACCTCCCTTGACCTGCTGGCCAAGCTTCTTTGGCAGAGACCTCCTCATATACAAGTTGAAGAGGGAAGAGCAGAGCAGAGATACACATGTGCAGCCATTTGTGATGGAAAGCAGCTCCTTTAGCATTTCACTTCTCCACTTCCCAACCCACATCCCACGGACCACCATCTGCTCTCGCCAGCTGAGCTGCCATTTTCCTGAACCTTACCAAGCTCCTCCTGGAGACAAGGTGACCTCAGCTTGGCAGTGGGTGCAAAAAATCTGCTTTTCATTAGAGGAGGAGTCAAAGGAGGTTTTCCGCAATTCTGAAAAACGGACCGTGGCAGGACCTTTTATAGCCTCCGTCCGCATTCTGCTACATATCAATGGAAAGATGTTGCTCGAATGTGCAAGCTAAAATAAATTAAAATTAATTATAGTTTTGATTTTACTCTTCCTTGTGTGAATCCAATTATTCGGAAAAAGAAGCGTGAAGTCCAGGTCCTACCTGACCAGGGTTATCTGACTTCTTACCAAGTTGTGAAGCTGTCATTTTCAAATGCCACCTGCACACCAAAAGGCTGGCTATAAAACCACAACCCCCCCTGCGAACCAATAGAAAATAGAGAATAAATTATAAAGTGCAAGATCAAAACTATATAGAAATATTTTCATCTGTGGGGAATTGGCTCTCAGGATTAAAAAAAAAAAAAAAAAAAGAGCAAGTGAACTGATTTTGGAACACAATCTTCCACACTTTGGCCTTGTGTTCATTAGTGATTTATGATGGCATTGGCGCATCTTTATGTCAGCCTCATAAACCCCAGGATATTAAGTGGCGTACAGTAAAATGAAATATTTCATTCTGTGTTGTTTTTGGTTTGTTTTCTGTTTGTTTTTTTTTTTCTTCAAAGTGCATCCATCTTAAGGCAAAAGTGGTCAGACAACCTGGCCTGCTCACATCAACCTGGAGGACAACGAGGACATCAGGGCAGAGGGCAAGATGGGGCTCAGCATCGCTGCTGGCTTGCCAGGGTCATTCTTCTAGTGACGGAGCTCTTGCACAATCACTTATTCTTCTCAAAATCAGCATCTTGAACCAATTACATGTTTTAGAGGAGGTTTGGTTCAAAACTAAAAATAAATAAATAAATAAAAATAGACCAACGCTTCCCTGTGGGTCTGACGCCCACGTATACTTGCAGCCCAAGATCGTGTTCTCCAAGAGGCAACAGCAGGACCTTAAGGAGACAGTATTCAAAACAAACAAAACAAAAGTAATAATTAAACAAATCCCACCCACCCCCAGACGCTTATAGTATCACCCTTCTCACTGCCAACAATCAGCATTTAGAGATTTCTTCATCCAGTAATTGCATCCGAACCTCCGTCTTCTATGAATTTGCCTTGTCCCCAAGTAACTTAATTTATGAGCTTTCATTTTGTGGCCACCAGTTACACAACTTGGCCGTGCACTGGGTTTGTTTTAAACCCGCTGGCTGAATAGGCCATCGCCTTCTTGCATTGTTAGAAACAAAAATAACCACTTGGTCACCTCCTCAGCATTGTTTACAGCTTTACAGACCTCTTACACCCTCCCTTAGTCATCTCTTTCCCAGCTGCGAAGAGCTGCCAGACTTTTCCTTGTATGGGAGCGTGCCCTCACCTCTTTGCCCTTTATTTTTCATAGTTCTGCTGTATGATATGTTCTGGAGTCACTTCTGGAGACAGATGGTGGAATCATATTGTCCTGCAATATTTTCTTAGACCGCTACTGGGATTTTAATTCTTTTTTTTCCACCCAGATTTACCTATCCTGACTCTAAGGTTGACCTTCAGATTTACTATTAAAGAAATCTTAACGGAAACAAATACAAGTAATTAGAGCTGAAAAGCACAGCACCCATCCTTCTAGGGCGCCATCGCCTCCTTCCACACCGCAAGCAGCAGCTCTCCGTTCCTACAGGTCGCTCCCCAGTTATTTCAGAGGAGGAAAACCTTTGTTTTCCTCTCCCTTTGGTGAGGCTCCTCTCCAAGGCCTTTGCAATCAGCTGGAGCACCTTCCTCTACCTCCTTGTGGGTTCCTCCAACCACTTCTCCTAGGCTGGCGAAGCGGTACTTTCTCATGCAAAACTCACGCTGGCTCTTCGCCCACCCCACAATATCCATCCATTCACTTACAGCTGCTTCCCTTCACTCACCCAA